>BGPR01004662.1:89120-103223 GCA_013235015.1 Araneus ventricosus | reverse complement strand
CCCCCCGAAGAGAAATCGAAAACTTGATTACGCGTATTCCGAATATCTGGAAATGGGCCAAAGCGGGGGAGGGAGGCACCAGCTTCGAGATTCCACATCACTGGAAATGGAAATCGGATTCGCCTGGAATTTCCAATGATCGCCATCGACCGGGTTCCTGCACCCCCTGGCCCACCCCCGTCCAGTTAGCGGAAACGGGAAAACTTTCGGGAGACGCAGAGTTTCATTAATTTCATCTGGAAAGGGGGAGGGGAAAAGGAAGGCTCGTGCGGAAGCACGTGACTGCGATGTCGATATTTTGATGGTAAATCGCCCCAATTGATGGATAATGAAAATGAATTGACATCCCACCCCCGTACTCGGAGATGTTTGGTATCGAACTTTTGTTTCGCGCACGCGTATTAACGTTCACTAGAACTGCGCAGTCGCTTTGCTGTAACCTTTAACTTTTGGATCGTTCGGGATTCGACGATTGCTGGTTTCCTGGATTTTGTAAACTTTCTTGCCTTGTGCTTTATCCTTGAGATGAAACTTTTTTGCTGTTTGGATTTTGTTTTATAACACGCACATTAACGTTCCTTGTTCATCCCATGGCAAAATCATAACACTAACCATACTTCTGAATATCGCGTTGATTATTCTTAATTAAGCAATTTTTATTCATGATGATTTAAATCAAAATGTTAAGTAAGCTTCAATAATGGTCACTGATAATAAATTTGAATAACTGAATAATTTTCGAATGTCTTGATTTGACAATAACTCTATTAAATTCGACCAACTTTAAAGGCCAATTATGATACATGACTTGTTTACTAAGAGCTAAAACATCTTTACTTTTAATATAAAAAGGCATTGGAATTTAAAAATGGAGTTTTGCGCGGGCTTGTTAGTTATTTGCTTATGATATTCAAGGAACGGTTAATATATTCATATAATCCTGAATAATATAAACAGTGCTTATTGATAAAATATATGCTTTATGCCATTTCTGAGGTATTATATTCTATTCAGCTCATTTGAAAGCTATTCGGGAGTAAGATAAAAAGCTTTTAATGGAAAATAACGCATAAATTAATCATTTACTATAAAGTTTTACCAAATCTCAGGCAGATTTAATATTCTCTCTTTCAAGAATTCTTTCAGCCTTGAATCAAAATATTCATTTATTAGAATTTATATATCTTATATTCTATGGTAAAACATCCCACCATTATCCCGGCAATATTTTTCGATTCGTCTTCATACGTTATTATGACAATTAGGCTTTCAAATGCATTCTGACAATTATAAATTTTCAAGAAAATTACCTTTGTAGAATCAGCTCACAATAGTAAATCCCTGAATCTTTTTCTGAATATAATGAGTGAAATAAGTCAACATCGTAATCTTATTTGTAGTAAGCTGCCTTCAGTATGTTGTACTTAATACTTAAGCTTATTTTCCAGAATATTTATTTTGTAAATTCAATCCTTTTGATTCTTCCGATGTAGATAAACAGAATCTGCTTCAGTTCAGAATTACGAGTTTTGAAAAATGCCTACCAACTGACAGAAAAACATTTGGTTTTGGAAGGAAGAAGTTTGAAATGTTACAATATATTTTTCGTACTTTGAAAAAAGGAAGCAAACGTTGAATTATTATTCATAACAATTATACCTTAATGATCACCAGTATGATTGGAGAAACTGAAATCAGCATGATTTTCCTTCTACAATGATTTGAGAAAACAACCTCATAAATAGTTTCCTCGCATAAACTTGTGATAATGAAATATTCTATCAGCATGCAATTAAATTGATTATACTGCAAGCAGTAAAATTTATAATTTAATCATTATATGAAAAGTTTATGGATTTGGTGGTTTGTACAGAAAGCTGTCTTCGACAAAATAGGAGACTGATTCAGCAATATTCATCAAAAAAAGTGCTTAAAAGTTCTTAATGAGACATAGTAAACGAAATGAATTTTACATTTTCTTCACAGGCATTAGTCTGAATAAATAAACAAGTATTTAGACCGATAACGTACATGATCATGTCCTTAAAAATGTCACCGTTAATTGCGATGGAAATATCTTAATTATATCAGAATATTATTAATTATATTCGACTCATAACTCAAATTGAAATTAAGTTACTTATTTTTACTAGTCGCCTTTTCACTTTTCTAAAGCCCGATGCAAAATAATTTACTTGTATATAGAGATATTCCTAGGAAAATTTCATGTAGTTCCATCAGTGGCGAATCCAGGGGGGGAGGCTATCGGGCTACAGCCCCCCAGAACCAAGCCAGAATTCTTGATTTTATTTAAAATCATTACAACTGTTATTTCTTTATTTCCCTCTTTAAAAAACAATAATAAAAACTTTTCAGCATTGCTTTCTGGCTATACAGGCTCGAAAATTTTCCTACTTTTGTAGTCATTGCACTTGTATTTATAGTTTTGACGCTGTCGAAGACATTTTTGGGTTGGTTATTTCATTGTAATTTTTATTAAATTATCGAAAGTATTGTATTGTTCTTTATGATTCTTATTGTCAGGTGAGTAAACTCTGTAAAGTTAAACAGTTTTCGTTTAGTTTAGCCTTGAGTTTTGACATTCGTCACGACGATACAAAATTTTTATGCCCTCAGTTTTAATTACTTTAAAATGGGACAAAATGTACAAGTTTATTTTTCAACAAACATTGACTGTTTTTTCGGTTTAATTTTGTTTATAAACGCTAAAATTTCAACATTCAGAAAAAGGCGATATAGTTTTCTTTAAAGTGCGAATGCTATATTTAGTAAAAAGATGGAAAATGTTTCAAATTTTTTTTTTATGAATAAGTTAGTTTTTTTACAAATTATCATTGATTTATTGAATTAATAAAAAGAAGGACGGTCTAGGAGATGCTATTAAAAATCGGATGTTTTTTTTAAAACAGAGACAAAGATAATTATCTTTTTGTGCTATCTTTGCATCAAGCTTGTTTTGCAAATTTGCATTGCAAAGGAGGTGGCGCTATTTGTCACGGTGAACTTGCAGCAGGCTTGCAATGCAAAGAAGGTAGCGCTAATTCTCACGGCGAATTTGCTACAAGTTCGCTTCAAGTTTGACGCGTCAAATTTGCTATGACAAGGTAATAGCAAGTCAAAATCAAACTTGCTGCAAACTTACGTGCTATCTGAGACTTTGGTAACAATAACTTTAATAAACAACAATAACAACAGCTTAATTTCCAACCGAGATTGAATCTCAGTTCTTACCAGTATTTTTAGGGCTGGCGACTCCCTTCCATGCAGAACATAGTCTAACTAAAAACTTTAACACCCCCGAGTCCACAATTGGGGGTTCAGAGACTATCTGGGAACATTTTTCCCCTCTTGCATGTAAAACAAATTCCTTTTCACTTTCTTGGGCTGCACAGCAGCGCCCTCTATTTTACGCTTTTCAACAAGGGTTAAGTATTATCTCTGTCAAGAATATCTTCAGACGTTTGCGATCATAACGCTAGTAAGAAGTTTATAATGAATAATTTTATAGTTAAAACAAATAATACTCATAATTTAAAGATAATGACACACAATATAAAAAAGCACACACTAATAGCACAAATATAAAAAAAATATTCAAAAATTTTACAACATGAATATGTTTAATTCTTATATTAGACATATTAGATTGATGTTTTGCATAACAAATCTAGCTTTGGCAATGTAGTAACATTTGTAGGTGAAATTTAAACAATACGAAATATGAAAAAATATCAGAAAATATCTCTATGGGTACAATTTTTTCTAGTGCTTTAGCTAATGTTTTTCTACATTTCTTTGATAGCAAAGTAATCAAAGAAAAATTAATTTATGGTTTTAGATACATAGATGATTTGCTTTTATTACATATGTATGATTATAAAATTGTTACAAATTGATATCCGAAAGAACTTAAATTAAATAAAACCAATAAATTAATTTGAGTTGCAATTATCTGAATTTGGAAATGCGAATTTATAATCGTCTTCTATTAGTAGGAATTTATGACGAAATGGAAGAATTCGATTTCAAGGTTATTTATCTGAGTAATTTTCAGTCTAGTCTTCACACTCAAATCTTTAAAAACATAATTTTTACTCAATTTCAAAAAAGTAAAAAAATCAGAAACAATAAGAATTCTTATTTGAAAGTCACAGGTAACTTAATAATTATGAATAATAATAATATATAATGAATTCAATATAATGAATTTCCAAAAAACTATTGCAACATTGATGTTTTAAGAAAGTACTAACTTCGCATAAATTCTAAAACCTTTTTTGGTCTCGCAGTTTGTTTCTCTTCCTAGTTTTAATAGATGGCGTTGTAGTTAATCTCTTTTCCTAACTATTCCCTTGTTCAGCAAGCTGTTTTTTAAAATGATGGCAGAAAGTTACGATGTATTCTTGGGAGCTAAGTATATTTCTTGTTATTTTTCGCTTGTTTTTTATGTTTCCTTGTTTTTCTGGAATTTTATTTTTCTTTACTTTTTAATTTCGGGATTTTTCGGGCCACGGGGGAATAATTTTTTGACTCTTCTGTGTAGTTCCTTACAGCAAAAAGTTCCGATTTCTTTTTGAACTCTTGCTGTGTGTGATTGTTGATGACGTGCACGACCGAGTTCCTCCATTTTGATTTTTTTATTCTTTCTTTCTCAAATATAAACACATATTTTAAAGATATACACAATAAGAGTTTGCTCCTACATATGCACATACTAATGCTTCTTCTTAGACGTACTAAATCGATGTTTCAAATTACGTATGTCGCCTCTGTATGGGAAGCATATAAAACGCTTTTCGAATTCTCATTCCTATCCGAGATATAAAGAAAACCCGACAAGTTGTCAAGGAAGCAATAAAGAGAGAGAGGGAGGCAGATAAACAGAAGCGACAGTGAGAATACCGGCCAGTCGAAAGTCAGTCGGGGCGAGAATGGTCAAAGGTGGTGTGTGGGTCACTCTGATCTTTTGATTCTTTGGTTTTTCCTACCCAGCATATGGATTCCGAGCACGACCCGAATTGTCATGACAGCTGATACTCTCTCCTTCCTTTTTATGGTGCATTGCCCCTTTTATTGCTTTTTCAGTTGTTTCTGGAGGGGCGTTTGCGAAGAATCTGTCACTTGAACAAACTTTATTCAACAGCTGAAAAGAAATCGTCTGGTAAGAGGGAAATAAATATCAGAAACAGTAAATGGTGTCGGAAAAGATATTCGTTTTCATTCTGTAATGTTATGAAGCAAGTGAATTTTCAAACTATATCGTTTGGAATGAGTCTTAATAGAATGAAAAAATATTCAGTGCAGTTCCCAAAATTTTTGAAGAATTCCTCGATAGATAGTTACAATCGAATGGCAATATGGTTTTTGCACGATATATATTCTAGAACCTATAAAAATCTTTTTTCAAAATGGATATCTAAAAGGATTAAATTTCTCAATTTTTGTTACATCTGTAAGCTCATAGATTCAGAGATGACTTTGAAAACAAATTTTATTATTTCATTTTTAAAGTTTTGTTTCTGAAAAATTCAAAATACTTTGATTCATGAGTGTTCCTTAGAAATACCGTTAAAATAAATAATACACCTTATCTGAGAAAAGTCTCAGGAACAATTTTTACCTTAATATTTTAAGGGCAATCGTAAGAAAAATTCGAATTATCCACGATTTTTTAACATTATTTTAATACAGAATTCTAGGAACAGAGGAAAATTTTCGAATTATCCTGAATTTCGAATTCAACAAGTTCGAATTATCCAGAATTGACTCTATTTTATTTTTAAAATTTCGTCTCTTATAAATTCAAAATACTTTGATTCATGCGTGTTGAAATGAATAAGCTACGAAACGGTACAACAAGTAACACGTCAGTACAGAAACGAACGGTGCTGCAAAAGATATTTTTTGAAAAATGGTCTTTGAAATACTGTCAAATCAAAATTCGTGAATTAAATATCCGTTGCTGATTTTTCTACGTTTTTATAGCATTAAATAAAATGAATTTTACTAGAATTTAATTTTTCATTTTCCTAATTGACGCAAGAGGACTGACCTAAGAAACTCCAATTTATACAGGTAAACTTGGATAATTCGAAGTGGAAGGGACCAGAGGAAAAGTTCGAAATATTCAAAAATTCGAATTACATATATTTTCTCAAGCAGAAGAGATAAATAAAAAAGATTAACTCCACGATCAAAAATTTAACACATAAACTTTATCTAAGAATACTGCTACATTTTTTTTCATTAAATCAAACTTTTTTTACTAGCTTAATTATTCATCACTTTTAAAGAAAGGCAGATATTTTTAATTGCTTCTGTGAATGAAATCTGGAAATGCTGACAGGCTTTGGATGACCAATCAATAGTGAATGCTGTAGGGAGGGGAGAGGGTAACATTATATGGTGGACAGAAAAATCCTCGGAAATCAACGCATAGTGGCATTCCAACCCTCGCTTTCCTTTTCCTTAGAAAGACTGTTAAAATAAATAATGCACCTTAGCTGAAAAAAGTCTCAGGAACAATTTTTAGCGTAATATTCTAAGGGAAACCGTGCGAAAAATTCGAATTGTCCACGACTTTTTAACATTATTTTAATACATAATTCTAGGGAACGAGGAAAAATTTCGAATTATCCAGAATTTCGAATTAAACAAGTTCGAATTATCCAGAATTGACTGTATATATTTTCCTGTCCACAAAGCAATTATCTTAGTCTAAAAAATTATTCGCAAGAAATAATATTTCATTTATAAGAAAAATAAAATGAAATTAATACGTAGTGAAGGAGAATTTTTTTTCTCTCGAAGATTAAAGCCGGAATGATTAAAAAGTAAAAGCAAAGAAAACAGTTTAGAGAAGAAGATGAAAACTAAGGCGATTATTAGAGTGACAATTTCTGATTTCCGTCTTTAATAAAGGACTGATGTAAGCCTTTGAGTCGAGATAGGGCCATGAAATTACCGATTTTTCCTATTAATGTGTCATTTATCTTTTATATTAACGATTTCGAGTTAAGATTAGAACTGTTCTAATTGTTGCGAACAACAATTCGAAAGGTCCTGCCGACTGGAGTTGAAATATCGCGAAATTGCAATAGATTTTCCCATTCAAATTGGTTGTTGTTTGTAAAATTTATTTAACAAAGGGCTTTTACTTTTAACTGCTAAAGGGGACATGGCACCTAAAAATTTTTTTCTACAATTTTGTTCAAACTTATTCAATTTTGTAGTAGATAGATGCAAACTGTGCAGAAACTGAAATTTCTAATATATTTTTCATTTTAAAAAATTACAAATTTAAAAATTTTAAATTTTTTAAAAACTTAAGCCTTTTTTAAGATGCTTCTTCTTATAGAATTTTTAATATTTTTTCTCCAAATGTTTTTGAAAGGGACCTCTCAATGTACTTAACAGAAATAGAGATCGGAGTTTTGATATCTACATTAGCTTCAGAGAAAAAAAAATTGTTCAAAATTTTGTGAAAATTTTTGGAAAATATCAGAATTTTTCACTTTGTACATTTAAAAAAAAATTCTAATTAAAATTTTTACAAATCCATCCCTAATTCTATTAAGCATGCATTTGTGAGTGAACAGAAAAAATTTCAAATAATTAGAATAAAAAGAGACCGACTTTTAGCATTTTGTAGCAAACAGAATTTTATAAAAAAAGCAAACTGAGAAAAACAGCTTTAAAGTTTTAAAAACAATAAAATTATAATAAGAACAACTTATATAAAGCTAGTTTCTCTTCAGAGCAATAACCTGACATTTGCGAGTACTAAGTTATCAATTTTATAAATATTTATTATTACTATAATTACTAATTAGCATCATCATTTATAGGGATAAATAGAAAAATTTGAAAAAAAATGCGAAAAATTTCACTTTTCTCAAATTTTTTTAATCAAAATACAGTCGGACCTCTATTTAATGAACCTCTATTTTACGAATTCTCTATTTTACGAACTTTTCCTCGGAACTAAGAACATTTTGCGAATTTCTTCGTAAAATAACCTCCAAATAGCAGCGTGCATTCTCTATTTAACGAACTTTTTCTTGTGATTCAATATTTTTCTCACTATTTCTCAAAATATTTCTGAACTTTTCAAACTTATTCTTTCTTTTAACACATTTTGTGGTTATCAATGACCTTTAAGCTGGAAGATGTCAAAGCGAAAGTGTTTGAGCATCAAAGAAAAAAATTTAATTCTTCATGAGGTCTATAAAGGCGTTAAAAAAAGGATATTGCCTTAAAATTTGATATTCCTCCAAACAGCTTATCAACCATAATAAAAAAATCGTGATAAGATACAAAATTATGATTCATCGAATTCTTGTTCAAAACGTTTAAAAGCATGTGCCTATGAAAATGTGGATGAGGCAGTTTTGAAGTGGACAGTGTGAAAAATAAAAACAATACAGCATTGATTTGCGATGATGATGAAAATGGAAATGATTATGATGCAGAAATCAACAAACCTTCGTATGATGAAATGCTAAAATTCATTAATTTTAATATAAAAATATTTTTTTTTAAATTGAAAATACAGTGTATTCCCGGACAATGTTTTGTTTTATTCTTGTTTTCCTTGCAGATTTCTTTTTGATGGGTAAGATATAAAAAACGAATAGATATTAATTTACAAAATAAAGGTGTGATTAATTACTTTTTTCAATAATATTTAGTGTTCATGAATTTAAAATCAGTTTTGTGTTTAGTTTAAAATATTTTAATAGGAGAATCTCTATTTAACGAATTTTCCATATAACGAACTTTTTTTCGGGATTTAGCGACTTCGTTAAATAGAAGTCCGACTGCATTTAATAAATGATCTGCAGTGTCATTTATCAAATATATATTATAACAGAGCAAAAATTTAAATCCATTTTATTGAAATTTTATTGACAGTGAGAAATTCAAGCAAAAAGAGAAGCGAAAGCAGTGATGATGATGATATGCTTAATAAATAATAAAAAGCGAAAGCAGTAAAACAATAAACAAAGATTAAACCGCTACTGTTTGAAAAAATTATCTTGCTTTGCTTTCATGGAAAAAATTAGGTGGCTTTGCAACTTTTACATGAAATATGCATGATTGAAACATTGGAAGTGGACGTGGCACGTGATAAAATGTTAGACAAAATAACTTCATATCTCTCTAAATATTTGTCTGATTGTTTTGAAACTTTCAGATTATTAAGTCAAAGATTCAAGCATCATTTTCCACTCAAAATTTGAAAATCTATATTTTCATTGATTTTCCGGAATTCCCAGCCAAGTCCCAGTCATAGAAATCGCAGTAAGAAGAAGTTGACAAATTTTATGAAAACGAATTTTATTTTTCAGATAATTACACTTGATGCAGCTATACGGCCTCAAAGAACGATCATGACTCACGAATTTTTATGTTCCAACATGATTTGCCTGGGGAAAAGATTCTAAGTTCAGTTAAATATATCCTGCTCTGTCAATACTGTTTGTTCTTCCCTTCCATCAGACCTTGTAATCAGTGGATTGCCTGAAAAAGTGCCATAGAGTGCCGTAAGGAATATGATTCAAGAAGTTCTTGCGGCGTTCATCATTTGATATTGATATTTTTTCCACTTTTTCATCGCACTAATGCGGGAGGTCCATCAATTCTTTTGATGAGATTAGAGAATTACTCAGAGCAGGCCACGGAGGCAGTAAAAAAAGTTGACCGGAATGCTGGCGATCTCATAAGTAATCCCGATTTATGACTTTCCTAACACCCCATAACATTTCCGGTCATAAAACGGTTCCCTTTTTCTCCAGTTCCACCCCTTCTACGGCCATCTTTTTTCTTTTTATTTCGCCGTTATTTTATGGGTCAATTCACTCGCAGAAAAATCTGGGACTCGCCCATCAGCCATATTGGTTGCACCGCCGCACTACATTCTGCTTCGAGCACCATCCTTCAAGAAGGGCTGGCGCAGGAGTGGAAAGTGTTTGTTGCAGTCGAGAAACAAGTGTTCTTTGTCTATTCACTGAAGAGCATCTGTAGAATGGATCAATCGAAACCTCTTGGCACAAATTGGAACTCTGCACGGATTTTGAACAATTGCCATTTGCAGAAGTACATGTTAAGTTGTTAGAATAGAAGTTTGAAGCTGATTGTATAATGTACGATGTGCAAAATAGAATGTTTATATATATTAGTTTACGATATTAACGAACGTAATCCGCTCAATTTTTCCCGGGATGTTATTTTACCGATCACTATTTCACCATATATATTTATGGAGTATTAATTAGTTCATTTTATAGGCAAAGCATTTGTGGAAATTCATATAATGGTTTATATATAGCAAAAATAGTACATATATTCGGCTTTGTTTTGTGGTGAGCACTGTTAGTGACTGCTTTTTTTACTCTTCATAACATTATTATTGCCTTTTAAATAAAATGTTCAAAGAAGCGTATAAAGAACATAAATAAAATATATGGAGCTCAAAATGTTCAACTGCTAGAATTCTTTTTTTAAAACTATTTCATAGATGTATAAGATTTCTCTCTTTCGATTTTACTTCTCGGTTCGGTAATTGTTCTTAGGCATTCACTTCGTAGGTCCGCTATTACTTCTAACAATAATTTGATGTCAAACTTCTTTTAACACGTAAGGATGCGCATTGGGCCTGTCAGGCCCGGAGTCTGCAAGAAGTTAGTACAGAATTTCAACCTCTCGTTGAAAAAGTTCCATATTCACAGTAGCTGCATTCATGGTCATTTACTTCTTGATCACCGGAATTGCAAGAATTTTTCTCCCATTTATTATTTGGGTGAACATATACTCGGGCCTCGGAAGACCAATGTGTGCGCTCGTGTATCTTTGTAGGATTACAGTGGAGAACAGATAAATCGTGACAACTTCTCGCCAATTGAGGAAAAATATGAATTGGAAAGATTAGAAAGGTTTTAACTGAACTATCAACTAATTTGTAATCGTCTAATGAAGAAAATAAAGATATTATTGATGAAAAAATAGCGATCGGAAATCGAATTCCAAAGAGGACAATGAATCGGATATTTGTGAATCCACAGACTATTCTCCTGCGAGAATTTTAGAGAACACAAAGTCCATAAAACAATGGACACAGTGTCCAGAGGTCCATAAAACAGAGTATACGATGTCCTCTCTTCTCTTTTGACACACGAACCGGAATCTTAACTTTTTGGTACCAGATTTCGGAACTAAACCCGTATTTCTATATCTGTAAATAGATTTATTAAAACAGACGTCATTAAACAGTTCGTTTCCAGAACTATTATGTTACTGAATTTCGATGTGGCTACGAAAAATAGAGTCAATAACAATAATTTTCTTCTAATAAAAGATAAGTTTGTAAGCATCAATTGTCCGTTTTCTGAACATTTATTTAAGATAGCATGCATTTAATAATTAAGAATTCCTGTCTAGAAAAATAAGCATTCTTATATGATATAATAACTTCATAAATCGGCAAGTTTTAGTTGTAGAAGAATGGAACTTACTTTGTTTAAAATGTTAACGTATCAAGAATATTTTACTAATTGCGACTAATAGGACGGAAGACAGTATAGAAATTTAAACTTCGTAATTTTTTTTGAAATAAATTTATTGACTAAAACAACTTAAAATATGCTTTTTTAAGCCATTTAAAGCATTCTTCCAGTTGAAAGTCCAGGCTGTCCTAAAAATACGGCAATGGTGCAATCCACTGCTATTTGTCCTTACATAGGTGGAAGCGAAGAAAGCATCTTAAGCATAGTCGAACTTTGCATTTTTTACAAATAGTTGGTAATTTTTCTACACAGGATCTATGTTGGTATCTTCTTTGTCAGTTTTCTGGGTTTTTTACAATAACATTTTCATTTTTAAACTTCAGAAAATCTTCATTAACACGTTGAACTCCCAGTTTCCTTCAAGACGGTTTCCTTGGAATTTTTTCCTTTTCCTATTTTTATGACGATGAGGAAATTTGGGATAAACCTGTATATGATTTGACTTATATCTCTAATATAATGAGACATACATTTTCTATTTTTTTCTCAACGTTTTTGTTAATTTTAATATAATTTTTTTTCCTTAGGAAGCTTTTTTCTCCCATTTCTTGGTAAAATGTTTAATTTTATATGTAAATGAAACGCATTTGTGCTAGTATTCGTTACTTTCTAATATGTAAAACAAATAAAGATTCGGATACCAAAGTGTTACTACTGATACATGTTCAACAGACATCTTTGGGACCAGCTTGATTTGGTGGTCCCTTAGTTGTTAGTGTTTATCCGTGGGCAGGAATGTCTTCCTTTGAACCAGGTTTCTTCCGTGAGCTTCAACTATTAAACTTTTAAGTCGTAAAATACACTGAAAACAATCCTTTACAATAAAAACCAAATGGCTGCCACTGTTGTATAGATTTTTTACAAACACGCGAAAAATATGAAAGTATATTAATATGGAGTTTAACATACTTCGGGTTATTATTAAGTACAAAAATCTTCCGGACCAGTTTGATTTGGTGGTCCATGTCCTGTTAGTGCTTATCCGTGGGCAGGAATGTCTCCCTTTGAACCAGGTTTCTTCCGTAAGCTTCAACTATTCCACTTTTAAGTCGTAAAATACGTTGAAAAGAATACTTTACAATAAAAACTAAATGGCTGCCTCTGTTGTACAGATTTTTTAAAGCGAAGCGTTCCAAAGGTGATAAATGCTCTCCGATACGCCATGGGCACTTAAAGAAAAATTTATCGCTGCAATCAATGGACCTGATAGACGGCCAGAAATTACGAAACGGTGATTCGCATTGAAAAGACAAATTCCGAGATTAAAAGTCAAAACGACTGCAGTTTATCTCACGGACTTGTGTACGAAATTTTTTTCCATTCTTCTTTAGAAGAGGAAAAGAAATCCGAGATGAGAAATATTTATTTATTTAAAGAAAAGCACACTACAGAGAAAACTGCATTTACAGAGTGCTGACAAACATACAAAGTGTCACAATAAGTAAATAAAAAAAGTAGACCACAGAGAGTACATAAAATCATAAAACTTATGAAAACGTATATATAATTAAAAACGAAAACACATAATCACAAAACTTTAAGACACACTATGACACCAAAAGCCGTATTATTTTTTTTTAAAAAAATTAAAGTTCATTTCCAAAAAGCAAGGGTCAAAAAGTCAAAACACGCAAGCACCGAGTCTAATAAAAAAACAAACCAGGTTTTTAAAAGTTTAAACACGTAAATACACACTTGAGATTAAAAAAAAAAATACAACACTAAAATAAATCAAACACGGCGCCAAAAAACTGGTCGAATACATAAGAACACGGAAAATCAAATAGCATAAAAATCTAAAATGTTGTAGAAAGGCAAAATAAAACATATCATGTATTTAAACGATGCAAACACTTCGACTTAAAAGCACCAAGAGACATATTAAAAATGTCAAATTCATCAGAGAACGTGTTAAAAATTTTATAAAACCTATATAACGAGAAGTCCCACTATAGTCCCACTTTAACCACGAAATGTTATTTAAGAGCTGGGGTTCAATATGTTTCGTGCAATGGATTGATTTATGGATAATTATTTATCCTGTGAAGTTTGGGCTAATTTTTGCAAAGAATATATAAATTTTCTTTAAAAAGTTCATATATACTGGCCGTCTTCAAGGGAACCCTCTATGATTTTGCACATGCGCGAGTTGGCTTTGATTTTAAAATTCTTTGATTCAAAATACTGGTGATATGACAGATTGAAGAGGACATGTTGAAATTTTTTAAAGCAATATATAGAAAACTTGCGTAAGTTTCGAATTAAATTATAATTGCACCATTCCAAAAAAATATGAATAACAAAAATGGAAAAAATAGCTAAAAGAACAACGCACTTGATAAAGAACTCTGAAAAAGTGCTCTTCTTTATCATTGAGTATCACTTCTTTGATAAACAAGATCGTCCGAAAGTGACAGGCGCGGATTTCTAAAATGGACAGTCGAAGCATAACCGAAGGATGCTTTCCAGATTTCACTTTTATAACTCTTTAATCCCGAGGCGACTTCTTTCTTCTAGC
>BGPR01004662.1:78031-89110 GCA_013235015.1 Araneus ventricosus | reverse complement strand
TATTCAGAGTTAAATTGAACCAAGTCCTTGTTTTGCCCATTCTGAACTATTCGAAGCATGTTACTACAGAAAATGTTACATTTTCTCTGTAATAATGATTGAACTCTATAATCCAATCTGTATTCACCAGGCAGCAAGAGGAATTGGAAGTCCATTGTTATTTTAAATGCGTTTAATCAACTTTGAGATCTGTTTTATCTTAAATGAATCTCATAAACTTGATTCACTTTAATTTTTAACCCTCCACTTGAGTTATTTCATCTTAGATAATTTATTTAAAAAAATTAAAAATAAATAGTGTTTCGACTTCATTGAATATGTAGAGGCTTTGTTGACCTAAGAACTGCATTGGAGCATTCATACTGATACAAACATGGAAAGTCGCTTCCCAGCAATGTGAGTCTTATAGTTCGGAAGAGAGTTTTACAGGGGTAAGTACGAGACTGGCGATTTTCGCGACAAAATATGGGATCTCAAAGATGCTGGAATCTTCTCGATATCTCTATTAGGAAAGGAGATACACTTGAATGTACTAGATGATTCCATGTAACGTCACGGCCTTCCGGGGGAGACTATATAGGGAGAGCTCTTGGATGACGGGGTGAATGTTGATCGACTGGGAGCGCGAACGTCTTTGGTGTTCTATCCGCTGTGCGAGCTAGTAAGCTGTTAGACGCCGAGCGGTAGTAGTGTTGACCCATTGGAACGACTTTAGAGTTTCGTCTGCAGTGCGAGCTAGGAAGCTGGTGGGCTGAGCGCTACTGAAAGTTCTGTTATTTTCGTTATTAGTTATTTTCTGACTGTTTTGTGTTGCTAAATATCAAAGTGCTGAACTGTTATTACATGTCACTTGTTGTCTGTTTACATTGCTAATCTGTGAAAGAACTATTATTTCCTGTACCTGTGCTACGCGTTTCCTGCATATTTTTGATTAAACCTTCATTCTCCATTATCCTGCGTGTTGGACTGTTTACACCATACACCCACAGAAAGATTTTCGTAACAGTACTGTGTATCAGGTAAGAATTTCTTTGTTTGCCGATGGATCCACATGGTTTATTGCTGCTGTATACCAATGAGAACGATTCACAGAGTCAATTATAAGCAGAAAAGATTCCTTTATGCAATTAGTTGAACACAAACTAGATTTTAGAGCTTTTAAAATGTTAAACACAACCCAAGAGTAAAGCTTAAAATTCTCTTTTTAATTTCGGAGTTCATTGCTAAACAAGGTACTTTTAGGAACTGATTATAAATTAATCAATAACTTTTTATTTGTTAGGTTACTTGTTCCATTTTCTAGCTGTGCGTGGGTGGAAGCGCGCCTATAAATTTTCATTAGTAGTCAGATGCTGAGAACGGCAACTCTAACAGTGTCTCAATCTCAAGAAACTGCCCGCTTCAGCAATTTTCTCATATGACATAGTAGTAAAGCATAGCAAGCTGTAATGTAACATAATTTACTTTACTATCCTTTTCAACTGTGGAAATCGCAAGAGAATTCATAAATCAATAATAACAAACATTATGACATTCAGCATTGCAAATTTTAAATAATTAGTTCAAGTTTGATTTAACATAGTATCATCAAACTTTAAAGAAAAACTGATTTAAGGTAAAACTTTAAAGTTTCAAATGTAAAGTTTAAGAGTAAAGCAAAGTTTTATGCTCACATGACATATTTAGCGTAGGGTTAGCCGTAATTGCGAAGATTATCAGATTCCGGTTATTCAGATTTTTTTCTCCTCCGGTTTAACCTGGAGGTTATAACCGCTCAAAATAACCGGTTTTTGAAATAACCGGCTTTCTTTTTTCATAGGAAAACAAACGCCGTTTGTAGACAAATTTTTTTATTAATATTGTTTTCACAGAAAATCAATCCATTGGTCAATATTTATCTATTCATAAAGACTCTTCCAGTTATCCCCCAACCAACAGACGCCTCTAGGGAGCGGTTGTCGGTGATTGGCCTAAAATGATGAAATTCAAAGCTTCATAACTTGGTAAATCTAAGTCTAATCGAACCTAAAATCTTGCTTATCTTCCGATCCGGTTTATACTTTCTCGTATACGAAGTATACAAAGAGAAAGTATTGTAGTCGTCAAAAAATTCGAACTCGAGATTTTGACGAATCTCCACGTTTTAGACCTCCCTGAGTCCGAAAAACACAATTTTAGAATTATGTCTGTCTGTGTGTGTGTCTGTCTGTCTTTGAACACGATAACTCGAAAGCTATTAGAGCTACGGGGATGAAATTTGGTATGTGGTCTTTAAAAATAATTTATAAGTTTCTATGAAATTTTGGACAAAATCCGTCAACGAGAAGTCTGCCTGTCGGTATGTCCGCGGTCATGTGAACGCTATAACTCAAAAACTTGAAAAGCTAGATGGATAAAATTTCGTGCACAGTTTTATCGTCATGAATGTAGGTTCGTATAAAATTTTGGGCCAAATCCGTCAAAAGGTTGACTGTCTGTCGGTCTGTATAATCGCATCTCCAACGAATCCGTCATCTCCACGCGCATGCGTTCTGGACGCAATCTTCTGTGCACGATATTTATTGACTCCTCCTTGAGGCTTTTCTTTTTCATCCGATTCTCCATGCGCATGCGTACTGGTAGCAATCTGTGCATGCGGGAGGATTATGCGACTTTCTCCTTGAGCCAGCAAGAGTAGAAATCGGAACGCATCTGTGAATTTGATTCTTTACCTAAATATTTTCTGATAGTCCTTGGATCCTGGGTTACAATAGGTTCGAATTTTTTTATCCACGCGGGGGGAGGGGAAACAACACCTTTTTCGAGAAATATACGAGAAAGTTTAGGGGAGATTCCTCCCGCTGGTTTTTTATCCGATTATTGGGTTTAAAAACACCAAGCGGGCAAACCTTGGTGGAACCGAGTCGCAGACATGATGTTCAATCTCCTCGAAACTAAGACTCACCATGCAAACTGGTCTATATATGCAGAATCGCAATTGATGAATTTATAATGTATTAAATTGCATTAAATTGTTTGTCGCTCACGTGAAAATCATCCACAAATGATTAACATACAGCTATTTGTTTTCACACAAATCTATTATTCTTTGTTCATTATGCTAGTTCCCAGTTTCTCTCAAATGTATTCTTTAAGAATGCTCTCACGTTGTACAACATTATTTCATTATTATCGCCTTCCATCGCTTAACCCTCTGACTGCCAAAACGGCTAATACGGCCCGTCATGCAAATTGCCAGACAACGGCCCAGCGGCCAAAATGCCGTATGCTTATTTCCTTGCCCTTTTTGAAAACGGTGGGAAGCAATCATATACTTTTAACAATGGTTGTTCCCTCTCCCAGTGTCACTCTTGATTGATGTCTCCAGTAAGTGTTCGAGGGTAGATGCTCAATTTACTTTAAGCTCTCTGCTTACTTACTGTTAAAATTTCTTGCTGTAATGCCTGTTAGTTACCACAAATTGTAAACGACCCCTATATAGTCAACAAAGTTTTGAATGTTAGAAACATGACGATAAAAGAATCCCTCACGACGCAAATGACCACTTGCTAATCAGATGGGGGAGGGAAATGTTTGCCTTCTTTCGTCTCTGACCTCGGCCGGTCTGGGTTTTAATGAAACTAGATTTCAAAGCACTGCGGGTTTCAGAGGGTTAAGGAAAGGATCTCCATTTAAGTTCTCAACTCAGTCTGGTAGCATTATTAGATTTATTCACCTTTATTCACACATTTGGCTTGATCTATAAAGTTTTAAAATGTATTGTTACAAAAATGTAATGTCGTTTTCCTGCTTGACTAATCTTATGTTTGGGAAGAGGGTTTTACAGGGGCAAGTATGGACTGGTCGGGCCTGGACCCCTGAACTTGGCCATGATTCCAGAAAATGCGACCATTTCCTCGATATCTCTGTTAGGAAAGAAAATACACGAATGTACGAGAAATCTCCATGTGACGTCACGGCCTGTCGGGGTTAGTATTTAAGGGCCGCGCTTGGTTCAGAGAGGGTTGTGTTGATCCACTGAAACGACTTTGGACTTTTGTCTACAGTGCGAGATAGGAAGCCGCTGAGTTGAGCGCTATTGAAAATGCTGTTAATTGTCGTTATTAGTGATTTGCTGACTGATTATGTTGTTAAGTCTCAAAGTGCTGAACTGTTATTACCTGCGAATTATTGTCTGTTTACGGTGCTAATCTGTGCACGGTCTGTTGTTTCCTGTTACCTGTTCTACGTGTTTTCCTGCACATGTGTGAATAAATCTTCATTTCCCATTATCCTGCGTGTTGAACTGTTTACACCATACACCCACAGAAAGAGTTTTCTAATTTATTTGTCCTAACTTGTATTATAGTGTTCAGCATTTGATCATATCATATTCAATTCCTACTATTAGTTCACACTCTCCCTATATATATTTATTTATATATCTTGTTCAAATTTTCAATCGTTAATGAAATACTTTTTATTCATCCACTCAAGTTCAAATACATTTTTTAAAACTTTTAGTGGATGACACTTGATGTTAATACAGTTTTTTCAAATATTAATTCATTAAATAAATTTAATTAATTAATTTTAATTTTATATGGGAGAAAGCATATGTCACCGTGAGTCGTTTGGTTCGAAATTTTCTCAATAGATGGAGCTAGGTTTTCCAGCTTCTAGACCTAATATCCTTTGTTTTCTGGTATGTTCACGAAGGCGTCATTGTTTCATGTATTTCTGTCAGAGGGTAATGTTGATTACTTTCTTTATTCTCTTTATTGGATATGTTAAAAAAGACTATGAAGTTTTTTTTTCAATTCCTACTATTAGTTCACACTCTCCATATATATATTTATATATCTTGTTCAAATTTTCAATCGTTAATAAAATACTTTTTATTCATCCACTGAAGTTCAAATACATTTTTTAAAACTTGTAGTGGATGACACTTGATGTTAATACAGTTTTTTCAAATATTAATTCATTAATTACATTCAATTAATGAATTGTAGTTTTATATGGGAGAAAAAAAATTCTCTTATATAATATATTTAGCAGAATATAAATTTAGGAATAAATACCGTCAGTGACGAAGCGTGTAGATCGCTGACCTAAGTAGGAATTGACTTTAAAAATTTTTTTATATTACTTGTTTTTATAATGTCACTTCATTTAATCCGATTTTGAAGCTTATTTAAATATTTGTCTCTAACTAAACGTTTGTTGCAATTTTACCAGATTGAACCCTTCAGTCATTAAAATCCATTGACTGACCGTACTTAAAAGTCATGGTGAAGTAATAACATAAATAATTCTTTAAAATAAAATGACTTGCGAAAATGATTTTTGCTTTGAATTATTTACATTTCGGATGTCAAAGTAGTTACTTTCAATAAAATAAGGGGGGATCTGACTTTTGATTTTTAAGTAAATCGATAATCCGCTCTTAATGCTCTTAGACACACTTTGCTTGTGTAATATTTTGAATGTTTTCATACTAAAAAAGTGCAATTTAAAGAGTAGAAGAGGGAAGATGTTGCCCATAAATCCATCCAAGCTCCATTTAAAGCCATTACCAGGGTCATTAATGGTTTCTCCGGGTATTACTTTCAGGAAGTGACCAGAAGTTTCCTTCCCGGAATTTCTGAAGATGAATGGGGTGGAAGTCATTATCTTTCTGGAAAAAAATCCGCGAAACGAGCCTTCACACTAATCACCGTTTTTTTAAATATGGCTCCATGTAGTTTTAGAGGAGTTTTTTTCTTCTCAAGATTTTGATTGCCCGATAAAGTCTCTTTATCTTATGGCTTTATGATAATTTTCGTCACATTTGGAAGAAATATGGTTAATTAACATAATAAGTCTTTTAATAAAGATTTTGATCTTTTCAAAGATTCGGTTGAGTAGGATTAAATGTAATTAAGAATGATTATTAAGTTATAAAAGTCCTGCAATTTTCTTGGACTTGATTGATTAATTAAAATATTTTGTTTATCCTTAAGGATAGAAACTTGACGATGGAAATTCCTACTATTTGTGGAATAAAGTAACATGTTTCATTATTTACTTATTTTATTTCTCGAATTAATTATTCAACTTAAGGTATCTAACTGGTTTAAAATCGTCGTTTTTGAGGAAATTATCAAAACAATTTATGACTTAATTTTGTAACCTGTTTAATCAGCTTTCTAAAACTGTTGCACTTTTTTCTCTACGTGAATTATAAATGGAGTTACAGCTATTTTATTACCGAACTGTACGCATTTATTTTATGTTGCATGAAAACTTTAAATGCGTTTTCTGAGAAATGATATTTTTGATGAAAACTGTCGACCGTAACAATGATTTCTCAAAATGTTATTCAAATATTGATATGAAATTCTCTGAGATTGTTTTCTGTAATATGCTTGATGTTTTTCTCTAAAAACTAAGGTCAATTTTAAAATCAAGTATTATTTTTAAGTGCTTAAATATAAGCGAAAAGCATTTTTATGAAAAATTACCAGTTTAGTAACTATGTTCAGCTGTATCTCAAAACTATTTTGAAGTACAAGAAATATTTTAGAGCATAACACAGATAAATGTCATACAAATTTATTCCTATAAGGATTTATGTATATTTAGAATATTATTTTGTCTATGGCTGTTAGAGTAAGGCAAATATTTTAGTCATGTTTCTTCAAATTTCTCAGTTTTTCAAAAAAAAAAATATATTATTTTCAAAGCCTAATTTTACAATATTTCCATAGTTTTAAAGCATATGCAGTTGAAAAATAACATTTAAAAATATATATAAGTTATTTTTCAAAAACATGTCTCCGAACACAGTCGGATACCTTAAAAGCCGTGAGTGATATCTAAATATCATGGTTCCCGGTTAGGGACGGTTATTACTTAGTTAAGGTTAGTTTTGTTCTGTTTTTCGGAGCTACATTAGGGCTTTTTGTAGGCGGACTTTGGAATTTTGAACCGTGGTCAGGTAACAAGGATGACACCGGAGCAGGCACTCTCTCTCCACTTCCACTCCAAGATGCTTAGACCCTCAAAGTATTTAACCCACACCGGACCCGTATACACGACAGGTCTTCCATGGAAATCGGGTTTTGAACCTGTGATTCTCCTATCCCGAAGCCTGAACTCTGCCATATGACCATAGGGGAACTTGCTTCAGGATCTGAAGGTTACAGGTTCGAGATCTGATTTTTCCAAAGGTAGTTAGGTTGGTGGTTCAAATGGCATTCTTTTCGTCGGACAACTATTTCAAATTTCGAGTCCAATCTTAAAATATCACTGTGGAGCTTCAAAATGGTATATCAGTGCAACTTAATTAATTCAGTAAGATTCTAAAAATGAATAAAGATTTTAGAAATCATAGGAATTGCATGGATGTTAAGGCTTGTGAACCGCAGCGAGCCTAAAGGTTCGCCAGCCGTTCTTTGAAATAATTTTCATAACAAATCAGCCGCGAACAATAAATTACCTCTTGTCAGTCTCTAGTGAAGGGGTTTCCTTGGAAACTCTTTGGAGTACATCTTGGATTGCAGATTTGGCCTTGCAAGTTCGTGGGAGATTCGCAGGGAACGACGATCTACACTTCAACACGTCCCAACATGAACTGTGAATCCATTCGTGTTCGCCGAAAAGCGACTGCATTTGATTGGCCGCTAACGGTTCGCGAACCGAACGGAATTTTAAAAACCCCGTTCACACATGCGATCCAGCTGCTAGTGAACCGTTTGGCTAGTAGGTGTGGGCGCGGCTTTAGGAAAACATATGGGAAAACTAATATTTGTTCAGAAGGAAATTCTTAACACTTAAAACAGTGAATATGGAATTAACACATTTTAAAAGTCTTTAGCACATCTTAAAGTATTTTCTTATTAAATACTTCAAAAGTATTTTTTAGCATTGACTTCGTATTTGGGGTCATAAGTGGTTTGTTCCGTTATTCCTTAAAAAGATTTCTATCTCTTTTCTGCATCAAAACAATGCCTAAGGATGCAACCTTTCGTCTATTCTTTGACAGTTCTCTTCTCTTGTAACTACCCAACCCCCTTTTTTACATGACACTGTCAGAAATTTAAACACATTTTTCTAGAATATTGCCTTTTACTTCTTATTTTCAGCTTGTTACCTATCATCCTCTTAAAGAGGAGGTCACCATGTTCTCTGCGGTAAGAAGATACTTTTGTTAGAGACTTTAAAAGAATTTGATTTACGAACAGAAACTGAAACAAAATAAATATATATTCTAATCAGTCATTTGAGGCATTTCTGCTGACAAATCATCAGCTGTCATCGAAATTCCTTGAATAGGTGGCGAGGTGTCTGTCACGAAAGAGAGTGAATATCCGTCCGTTGTTTTCGTAGCTATAATTCACAGAGAAAGTGCGCGGCCGCATGCAGAGACGGTGTTGGCATTCGAACATGAAAAAGAGGTTAGCATGTTCTCTACAGAAAAAAAGATGATTTCGTTAGGAACATTAAAAGAATTTGATTTGCGAACAGACACTGAAGCAAAATGAATATATATTCTAATCAGTCATTTGTGGCATTGCTGCTGCACAGATCATCATCTGTCATTGAAATTCCTTGAATAGGTGGCGAGGTGTCTGTCACGAAAGAGCGTGAATATCCGTCCGTTGTTTTGGCAGCTATAACTCACAGAGGAAGTGCGCGGCCTCATTCAGAGTCGGTGTTGGCATTCGAAGGAGGAAGGCCCGATCCAAGTATTTCCACACATCCATCTCTTCTGTCAGCGGCAACTGTTGACAAATGGCCTCAACAACCATTTCAATACCGGCGTTTCAATTCATCACGAAAGGACCATTGCAAAGGAATTGCTGCATAAAACAGAGGGGAGGAAAACTGATTTTGAATATTTAGTTTGAAAAGGAATGTATAAGTTATATAGAGAATCTCATAGTAGAGATTTTTATAACTTAAATGGTAGATAAGTCATACCAAGAGCAAAAAATCAAATAAACATATTGTCGCGTAGATAAAGTTAGCGTGGATAATCGATTGGGTGCATTTACTGAAGTCGAATGAAGACAAAGCTCTCTAATCTCAACTCGAGACTTTATTCAGAGAATTAAATATTAAATCTGCTTATATATGTTACCGGCAATGTGTGAAATGCCGGCATTCTATAGAATACCTAGGCATTCTATAGAATGCCGGGCGTTTTTAGGCAAAGTATGAAATATGAGATTTATTATATACTTTTCCTAGACATTGTATATAATACCTAGGCATTCTATAGAATGACAAATGCTATTTAGGCAAAGTATGAAAAAAAGTTCATAGTAAGGCTATTATTTAAAAGGCGCGCATTCCTCAAAAATACAAATGTTATTTAGAAAAAATAATAAAAGAGTACCATTTAAAAATCTTTTATTCAAATTTCGTAAAGCAAGATGAAAGTTTTCATATCAAAGTGTATGCCTTTCTTATTAAAGAAAACAAAATAAATTGTGAATCTGCTTATTACATCAAGGAAGCAAATAATTTAATTTTGAATTGCACTTAACTTTATTTCTTGTATAATCAAATCGGCGATTTATTTCATGCTTTGCCGGTTTGTCATTTGGCATTCTACAGAATGCCTAGGAAATGTGTGAAATATAAATCGTTTCATACATTGCCGGCTAGTTTTGGGCATTATATACAATGCCGGATTTCAAACTTTGGCGGTAACATATACAGTTGATGGAACAGCTAGAAGTTTCCAGACTTGGAAAGATACAGTTAAGAATACAGTTAACAGTACAGTTACAGTTAATAAGAATAATTAGGGGGTAATTTGCATAGATAAAATTTACATAAATGCTATCTTGAATATAAATTAAATTAATCGAAATAATAATTGTAAACACGAATTCCAAGGACTCGAACCCGAATCTCTTAGTATCGCAGAGCAGCGCCCTATCCATTCTGCTATCGAGTACAGCAGTTAGAACATGACAGTGTTGTTCGAAACCATCCGATAATGTTTCAGGCTTGATTGGTCAATCTTGTCTTCGCTCTTTCTTAAACGCATTAGTCGTTGAATTCTGTCCTTAACGAAGTTTACATCATTCAATTTCCAGAAAGAATGACAGCCTATAACCGTTACCATGCTAATAAAAGCGAAAATTCTACTCTGTAATTGTAATGTCCAAAGAAAGTAATTTTATTTTATCATGTCTTTAATATTTACAAAAGAACGAGAATGAAAGATTTGATGAAATAATGATATTGGCTTCAATTTCATTACGAAAATAAAAGAAAGCATTGTTAAATACTGAGTTTAAAATATTTGAAAAATTTTATCAAAATTAAAGAAAAAAGTACACACCCGAAATAAAATTCGTCTCATTAAAAAGATTTTTTTATTTTTTAAATTTTTAATTAGTGTAAACGCGATTGTCGTGTCCGGTATGAAATCGACTCTTGTGGATGTTGCTTTTCAAACACTGAATTCCGATGTCAATAATGAAAAAT
Organism: Araneus ventricosus; assembly: GCA_013235015.1. Taxonomy (NCBI): domain Eukaryota; kingdom Metazoa; phylum Arthropoda; class Arachnida; order Araneae; family Araneidae; genus Araneus; species Araneus ventricosus. Next base: position 78,643 of record BGPR01004662.1, on the reverse strand, counting down.
TGATTTTAACCCTCCCAGCGGCACTATGGAAATTTTGAAACGTTTGATAAATGCCACCGTCGAAAACTCAGTTCTACTAGCAAACGGCAGCAATTTTCAACCATGAACATTCCTTCCCCCTTCTGTGGTTAGAGCGCTATGCGATCTCAAAGGAGAGATATGACAGTGATTTAGACTACTGTGGGCTCTGAGGGCTTCGCCTTAAGGGGGAAGGAAACGGGTTGGAATAGGTGTGGAAAGTAGAAAGCCCACACACAAATTCACAACTCCTCTTCATCCAACTACGAGGTGAAACACACAATGGAGGGTTCACAATGAACAGGCCAACCCTCTAATTACTAGTATGTATGTGGTCCTCGGGGGGAAGAAAATTCCAATAGCCCGAGAATACCCGGGCCTGGCGCTAGAGATGCAGAAAAGTTTCCGAGTTATTTCGTAGTCTGCCGTTTGAGATGTAAAAAAGTTCGCGAGATATTTCGGGCTTGCCGCTGAGTGGGTTAATAATGATAACAAGATATTATAGAAAAAATTTTTTAATGAAAATTGATGGAGGTCTTTCATACTGCTTTCTTAGTTCTTTCAGCTCTGCATTCATACACATACGAGGATAGA
>BGPR01004662.1:23119-46555 GCA_013235015.1 Araneus ventricosus | reverse complement strand
GGGAATGATTTTCGAAAAGGGTTGTGCAGAAATGCTTTCGTAGAGTTGTCGTTCAAACCTTGTCGGTGAGGTAGTTCATAAAAAGCTTTCCTATGTAAACCTTGCGGCAATGGTTTCAGAAACGGTTTGCGCGTTAATGCTTTCGTGGACAGCCTATGCAAAGCAAAATGGCAACCTTTCCGCAACCTTCTTTGCTATCTGGGTAGTAAAGCATAGCAAGCTGTAATGTAACATAATTTACTTTACTATCCTTTTCAACTGTGCAAATCGCAAGAGAATTCATAAATCAATAATAACAAACATTATGACTTTCAGCATTACAAATTTTAAATAATTAGTTCAAGTTTGATTTAACATAGTATCATCAAACTTTAAAGGAAAACCGATTTAAGGTAAAACTTCAAAGTTTCAAAAGTAAAGTTTAAGAGTAAAGCAAAGTTTCATGCTAACATGACATATTTAGCGTAGGGTTAGCCGTTATTGCGAAAATAATCAGTTTCCGGTTATTCAGATTTTTTTCTCCTCCGGTTTAACCTGGCGGTTATAACCGCTCAAAATATCCGGTTTTTGAAATAACAGGCTTTCTTTTTTCATAGGAAAACAAACGCCGTTTGTAGACAAATTTTTTTATTAATATTGTTTTCACAGAAAATCAATCCATTGGTCAATATTTATCTATTCATAAAGACTCTTCCAGTTATCTACCAACCAACAGACGCCTCTAGGGAGCGGTTGTCGGTGATTGGCCTAAAATGATGAAATTCAAAGCTTCATAACTTGGTAAATCTAAGTCTAATCGAACCTAAAATCTTGCTTATCTTCCGATCCGGTTTATACTTTATCGTATACGAAGCATACAAAGAGAAAGTATTGTAATCGTCAAAAAATTCGAACTCGAGATTTTGACGAATCTCCACGTTTTAGACCTCCCTAAGTCCGAAAAACACAATTTTGGAACTATGCCTGTCTGTGTGTGTGTCTGTCTGTCTTTGAACACGATAACTCGAAAGCTATTAGAGCTACGGGGATGAAATTTGGTATGTGGTCTTTAAAAATAATTTTGTACAAAATCCGTCAACAGGAAGTCTGCCTGTCTGTATGTCCGCGGTCATGTGAACGCTATAACTCAAAAACTTGAAAGGCTAGATGGATAAAATTTCGTGCACAGTTTTATCGTCATGAATGTAGGTCCGTATAAAATTTTGGGCCAAATCCGTCAAAAGGTTGACTGTCTGTCGGTCTGTATAATCGCATCTCCAACGAATCCGTCATCCCCACGCGCATGCGTTCTGGACGCAATCTTCCGTGCACGATATTTATTGACTCCTGCTTGGGGCTTTTCTTTTTCATCCGATTCTCCATGCGCATGCGTGCTGGTAGCAATCTGTGCACGCGGGAGGATTATGCGACTTTCTCCTTGAGCCAGCAAGAGTAGAAATCGGAACGCATCTGTTACCTAAATATTTTCTGATAGTCACTGGATCCTGGATTACAATAGGTTCGAATTTTTTTATTCTCGCGGGGGGAGGGGAAACAGCACCTTTTTCGAGAAATATGCGAAAAAGTTTAGGGGAAACTCCTCCCGCTGGTTTTTTATCCGATTATTGGGTTTAAAAACACCAAGCGGGTAAACCTTGGTGGAACCGAGTCGCAGACATGATGCTCAATCTCCTCGAAACTAAGACTCACCATGCAAACTGGTCTATATATGCAGAATCGCAATTAATGAATTTATAATGTATTAAATTGCATTAAATTGTTTGTCGCTCACGTGAAAATCATCCACAAATGATTAACATACAGCTATTTGTTTTCACACAAAACTATTATTCTTTGTTCATTATGCTAGTTCCCAGTTTCTCTCAAACGTATTCTTTAAGACTGTTCTCACGTTGTACAACATTATTTCATGATTATCGCCTTCCATCGCTTAAGGAAAGGATCTCCATTTAAGTTCTCAACTCAATCTGGTAGCATTATTAGATTTATTCATCTTTATTCACGCATTTGGCTTGATCTATCAAGTTTTAAAATATATTGTTATAAAAATGTAATGACGTTTTCCTGCTTGACTAGTCTTATGTTTGGGAAGAGGGTTTTACAGGGGTAAGTATGGGATGGCCGGGCCTGGACCCCTGAACTTGGCCATGATTCCAGAAAATGCGACCATTTCCTCGATATCCCTATTAGGAAAGAAAATACACTCGAATGTACGAGAAAACTCCATGTGACGTCACGGTCTGTCGGGGATAGTATTTAAGGACCGCGCTTGGATCAGAGAGGGTTGTGTTGATCCACTGAAATGACTTTGGACTTTCGTTTACAGTGCGAGCTAAGAAGCCGGTGAGTTGAGCACTATTGAAAATGCTGTTATTGTCGTTATTAGTGATTTGCTGACTGATTGTGTTGCTAAATCTCGAAGTGCTGAACTGTTATTACTTGTCAATTTTTGTCTGTTTACATTGCTAATCTGTGCAAGATCTATCGTTTCCTGTTACCTGTGCTACGTGTTTTCCTGCACATGTGTGAATAAACCTTCATTTCCCATTATCCTGCATTTTGGACTGTTTACACCATACACCCACAGAAAGATTTTTTGTAACAAACTAATTGTATTATAGTGTTCAATTAACTTGTATTATAGTGTTCAGCATTTGATCATATCTTATTTTTATAATGTCACTTCATTTAGTTGTGTTTTGAAGCTTATTTAAATATTTGTCTCTAAATAAACGTTTGTTGCAATTTTATGAGGTTGAAACCTTCAATCATTAAAATCCATTGACTGACCGTACTTAAAAGTCATGGTAATAACATAAATAATTCTTTAAAATAAAATGACTTGCGAAAATGATTTTTGCTTTGAATTATTTACATTTCGGATGTCAAAGTAGTTACTTTCAATAAAATAAGGAGGGGTCTGACTTTTGATTTTTAAGTAAATCGATAATCCTCTCTTAATGCTCTTAGACACACTTTGCTTGTGTAATACTTTGAATGTTTTCATACTAAAAAAGTGCAATTTAAAGAGTAGAAGAGGGAAGACGTTGCTCATAAATCCATCCAAGCTCCATTTAAAGCCATTACCCGGGTCATTAATGGTTTCTCCGGGTATTACTTTCAGGAAGTGACCAGAAGTTTCCTTCCCGGAATTTCTGAAGATGAATGGGGTGGAAGTCATTATCTTCCTGGAAAAAAATCCGCGAAACGAGCCTTCACACTAATCACCGTTTTTTAAATATGGCTCCATGTAGTTTTAGAGGAGTTTTTTTCTTCTCAAGATTTTGATTGCCCGATAAAGTCTCTTTATCTTATGGCTTTATGATAATTTTCGTCACATTCGGAAGAAATAGGGCTTAATTAACATAATAAGTCTTTTAATAAAGATTTTGATCTTTTCAAAGATTTGGTTGAGTAGGATTAAATGTAATTAAGAATGATTATTAAGTTATGAAAGTCCTGCAATTTTCTTGGACTTGATTGATTAATTGAAATATTTTGTTTATCCTTAAGGATAGAAACTTTACGATGCAAATTCCTACTATTTGTGGAATCAAGTACCATGTTTCATTATTTACTTATTTTATTTCTCGGATTTATTATTCAACTTAAGGTGTCCGACTGGTTTAAAATCATCGTTTTTGATGAAATTATCAAAAACAATTTTATGACTTAATTTTGTAGCCTGTTTAATCAGCTTTCTAAAACTGTCTCACTTTTTGCTCTACGTAAATTACAAATGGAGTTACAGTTTTTTTTATTACCGAACTGTAAGCATTATTTTAAGTTGCATAAAAACTTTAAATGTGTTTTCTGAGAAATGATATTTCTGAGGAAAACTGTCGACCTAAACAATTATTTCTCAAAACGTTATTCAAGTATTGATATGAAATTTTCTGAGCTTGTTTTCTGTAATATGTTCGATGTTTTCCTCTAAAAACTAAGGTCAATTTTAAAATCAAGTATTATTTTTAAGTGCTTAAATATGAACGAAAAGCATTTTTATGAAAAATTACCAGTTTAGTAACTATGTTCATCTATATCTCAAAACTATTTTGAAGTACAAGAAATATTTTAGAGCATAACACAGATAACTGTCATAAAAATGTACTCCTACAAGGATTTATGTATATTTAGTATATGATTTTATCTATGGCTGTTAGCGTAAGGCAAATATTTTAGTCATGTTTCTTCAAATTTCTCAGTTTTTCAAAAAACATATTATTTTGAAAGCTTAAATTTACAATATTTTCATAGTTTTAAAGCATATGCAGTTGAAAAATAACATTAACAAATATATATAAGTTATTTTTCAAAAAAATGTCTCCGAAAACAGTCGGATACCTTAAAAGCCGTGAATGATATCTAAATATCATGGTTCTCGCTTAGGGACGGTTATTACTTAGTTAAGGTTAGTCTTGTTCTGCTTTTCGGAGCTAAATTAGGGCTTTTTGTAGGCGGACCTTGGAATTTTGAACCGTGGTCAGGTAACAAGGATGACACCGGAGCATGCACTCTCTCTCCAAACTTCCACGCCACACCGAAGGGAAGATGCTTAGACCCTCAAAGTATTTACCCACACCGGACCAATATACACGACAGGTCTTCCATAGAAATCGGGTATTGAACCTGTGATTCTCCGATCCCGAAGCCTGAACTCTGCCATATGGCCATAGGGAAACTTGCTTCGGGATCCGAAGGTTACAGGTTCGAGATCCGATTTTTCCAAAGGTGGGAGGTTGGCGGTTCAAATGGCGTTCTTTTTGTCGGACGACTATTTCAAATTTCGAGTCCAATCTTAAAATATCACTGTGGAGCTTGAAAATGGTATATTAGTCCAACTTAACTGATTCAGTAAGATTCTAAAAAATGAATACAGATTTGAGAAATCATCTGAATTACATGGATGTTAAGGCTTGTATACAGTTGCGAGCCGTTCTTTTAAATAAGTTTCATAACAAATCTGCCGCGAACAATAAATCACCCCTTGTCAGTCTCTAGTGGAGGGGTTTCCTTGGAAACTCTTTGGAGTACATCTTGGATTGCAGATTTGGCCTTGCAAGTCCGTCGGAGATTCGCAGGGAACGACGATCTACACTTGAACACGTCCCAACGTGAACTGTGAATCCATTCGTGTTCGCCGAAAAGCGACCGCATTTGATTGGCTGAGGTCATAAAAACATTGTATCGTCATGATGAATGTCAAACCTCAAGGCTAAAGTAAACCAAAACACTTTAACTTTACAGACTTTACTCACCTGACAATAAGAATCACAAAAAACAATACAATACTACAATACAAAACAATACGATAATTTAATAAAAATTACAATGAAATAACTAGCCAAAAAGTGTCTTCGACCGCGTCAAAGCTACAAGTACAAGTAGAATGACTACAAAATTAGGAAGATTTTCGAGCCTGTCAAGCCAGAAAGTAATGTTGAAATGTGTTTATTATTTTTTAAAAAGAGGGAAATTAAGAAAAAACAGTTGTAATGATGTTAAATAAAATCAAGAATTCTGGCTTGGCTCTGGGGAGCTGTAGCCCGATAGCCCCCCTGGATTCTCCACTGATTCACAGAGAAAGTGCGCGACCCTATGCAGAGACGGTGTTATCATTCGAACTTGAAGAAGAGGTTAGCATGTTCTCTACAGGAAAAAAAGATAATTGAAACTTTAAAAGAATATGATTTACGAACAGAAACTGAAGCAAAATAAATATATATTCTCATCAGTCAATTGTGGCATTGCTACTGCACAGATCATCATCTGTCATTGAAATTCCTTGAATAGCTGACGAGATGTGTGTTACGAAGGAACGTGAATATCCGTCCTTTTTTTTCGCAGCTATAATTCACAGAGAAAGTGAGCGGCCGTATGCAGAGACGGTGTTGGCATTCGAACTTGAAGAGGTTCGCATGTTCTCGACAGACAGAAAAAAGATAATTTCGTTAGAGACTTTAAAAGAATTTGATTTACGAACAGAAACTGAAACAAAATAAATATACATTCCAATCAGTCATTTGTGGCATTGCTGCTGCACAAATCATCACCTGTCATCGAAATTCCTTGAATAGGTGGCGAGGTGTGTGTCACGAAATAGAGTGAATATCCGTCCGTTGTTTTCGCAGCTATAATTCACAGAGAAAGTGCGCGGCCGCATGCAGAGACGGTGTTGGCATTCGAACTTGAAGAAGAGGTTAGCATGTTCTCTATAGAAAAAAAAGATAATTGAAACGTTAAAAGAATTTTATTTGCGAACAGACACTGAAGCAAAATAAATATATACTCGAATCAGTCATTTGTGGCATAGCTGCTGCACAGATCATCATCTGTCATTGAAATTCCTTGAATAGGTGGCGAGGTGTCTGTCACGAAGGAGCGTGAATATCCGCCCGTTGTTTTGGCAGCTATAACTCACAGAGGAAGTGCGCGCCCGCATTCAGAGTCGGTGTTGGCATTCGAAGGAAGAAGGCCCGATTCAAGTATTTCCACACATCCATCTCTTCTGTCAGCGGCAACTGTTGACAAATCGCCTCAACAACCATTTCAATACCGGCGTTTCAATTCATCACTTTGCAAAGGAATTGCTGCACGAAAGAGAGGGGGAGGAAAACTGAGTTTGAATGCTTAGTTTGAAAAGGAATGTATAAGTTATATAGAGAATCTCATAGTAGAGATTTTTATAATTCAAATGGTAGATAAGTCATACCAAGAGCAAAAAATCAAATAAACATATTGTCGCGTAGATAAAGTTAGCGTGGATAATCGATTGGGTATATTTGCTGAAGTCGAATGAAGGCAAGCTCTCTAATCTCAACTCGAGACTTTATTCAGACAACTAACTAAATATTACATCTGCTTATATACAGTTGATGAAACAGCTAGAACTTTCCAGACTTGGAAAGATACAGTTAATAAGAATAATTAGGGGGTAATTTACGTAGATGAAATTTACATGAATGCTATTTTGCATATAAATTAAATAATCGAAATAATAATTGTAAACATAAAAGTCCAAGGACTCGTACCCGAGTCTCTTGGTGTCGCAGAGCAGCGCCCTATCCATTCTGCTATCGAGTACAGCAGTTAGAACGTGACAGTGTTGTTCAAAACCATCCGATAATGTTTCAGGCTCGATTCGTTAATCTTGTCTTCGCTCTGGCTTAAACGCATTAGTCGTTGAATTCTGTCCTTAACGAAGTTTACATCATTCAATGTACAGAACGGATGGCAGCCTATAGCCGTTACCATGCTAATAAAAGCGAAAATTCTACTCTGTAATTGTAATGTCCAAAGAAAGTAATTTTATTTTTTCCTAACTTTCTTATTTACAAAAGAACGAGAGTGAGCGATTTGATGAAATAATGATATTGGCTTCAATTTCATTACGAAAATAAAAGAAAGCAATGTTAAATACTGAGTTTAAAATATTTGAAAAAATTTATCAAAATTAAAAAAAAGTGCACATCCACAATTACACAAGTGAAAAAATGCTTTTAATATTTATAATAAGATATTATAGGAAAATTTTTTTAATGAAAATTGATGGAGATCTTTCATACTGCTTTCTTAGGTCTTTCAGCTCTGCATTCATACATATACGAGGATAGATACAAAAAAAGTTTACAAGACTAATATTTTTTTTTCTTAACAATAGACAGAAAATACAAAAAGGAATTAAGAGGCATACTTGCCGATCATTTTTCCACATAATCACTAAATATATTTTGGCATTTATATGAACGCAGGACCAACTTTTTTACCGCGGCTTGGCAGAAATCGCGTCCCTGCCCATTGAGCCAGTTCTCGGCAGCTGTTTTCACATCCTCCTCTGAAGAGAACCTTGTTCCAGAAAAGTGTTTCTTCAATTTCGGAGAAAGGAAATAGTCACTGGCCATCCGACGAAATCGCACTGGCATGTTGAGTGTCGGTGTCATCCTCCTGCATGCCAATACCCATACTGTTCGCAAAACTCAAGAATCGAGTAAAAGCTCAAGTGGAAAATCTGGAGCCACCCACCATGAGCCCAGATTTGGTACCCAATCTGGGTTCCAAACACCTACCTGGAAGAAGGCTTTCTTCAAACAGTGAAGTGAAAACGGCTACCGAGAACTGCCTCAGTGTATAGGGACATGATTTCTATCAAGCCGGGTTAAACAAGTTGGCACTGCGTTCAGATAAATGCCTAAATAGATTTGGTGATTATGTGGAAAAGTGATCGGCGAGTATTCTTCTCAATTCCCTTTTGAATTTTCTGTCTATTGTTAATAAATAATTTTTTATTACCCTTGAAATCCTTTTTTTTTTTGTCCATCCTCCTAGATATCAGTTAAATTCGATGGGAAATTTCAATTTCTTAAAAAGTTAAACTGAATTAGTATCGTGTACTGATTTCTATTTTGTTATTCATTGTCAAAAGTCCTACCAATTTCTTTTCCCTGCTTTCTTCCAAAATTTGACTCAAGGACCACGTTTCAAATTTCATTCATACAGATCTCTGCGTTTTGAAGTCATCTTGGTCAAGAATACGCAGACAAACAGACAAAAAGCCGCATAGATATAATTCCAAAAAATAGGCTTTTAGGTACAAAAAGATCTAAAATGTCGAAATTCGTGAATCTCTGGAGGTAGAATACTTCACGTATTCTTCGTAAATCAGAAATTAAAAAGAGTAATCTTTTTCTATAAAAAAATGTGTCACAAAATGTTCTAAAATTGACACAACAATTCAGCGAACCCTGTTTAAATATTTATTTTCTTGATTAGTCCGCTTGCGAAAGAAAACAAATGACGTCATTATGCTAAGCAAAACTTAGATTCCCAAAGTAAGCATTACCTTAATTATCCCTGGAGCGAGGCGGGCAGCTAACGTGTTTATCTGCACTCAGCCAGCTGGGATCTCGAAATTCGAGGCGCTTTAGAGTGAACTAATTCTCCTTTAAGTTTGCAAACGGTCGATTCGAAGCCTTGCTGCAGACGATCCACTGATAAGCTACAATGGCGAGTCTATTTATGCGTAGGTAATCCACGAATAAGACTCCAACAAAGATCCAGAAGTTCTCGAGAGAGCTGTCTTGTAAGCTAGAGCGAATGTGGCAATTGCAATAACAAGTAGTATATAATAATTGATTTTAGAGAGTAAATTTTCAGCAGCAGTTTAGAGTGTAAAGTTTAGAATTAAAAGCATTTTAACCCATTAACCTGTTCCAACCTGTGGTACGTGACGCGAAGGACAAGTTGAGGGAACCCGAACTCAAAATCGGTAGTGGAGGACACAAGAAAATATAAGGGATTAAAAATGTTACAGAATTATTTTCCCCAAGTTCGTGCAAAAAGTAAAAGTGCAAGTCCTACACCTACCCTCAAATTAAGAAATAAAGTAAGCAAAAGGAAGTGTAATTTTTAGCTACCCTTGTAAGTTAATGCGAAATTATTACAATTCTAATTTCATCTATTTTGACGTTGAACTAATATTATTGTAAAAATGGAATGAAATGTGAAATAAAAAAGTCCATCAAATATTAGTTTAATAGCTCTGAAACTAATCCAAGCGGTTGTAAAATTCGTAACGAATAAAAATATATGTTTGTAGAATTATTAAAATATTTGAAGAAAAGAAATTAATTAAATTTAAAAAATCGTTTGGTCATAAAAGAAATTAATTTTAAAATGTCGTTTGACTCAAAAAGAAATTAATTAAAAATATCGTTTGGCATAATTCTTTTTTAAAGATTATAAAAATGGTATGGCAACGATATATTTGTCTTTTGCTAACGTTGCCTAGCAACGGAAAGAATAATGAATTGAAGATGGAATTCAATATCAGAAGTCAGTGACGTAACGTTTGTGATGTAAGTGTATGTGTATGTTTTACATGTTTGTGCTGTGGAAAACGTCCGATAAATATATTATTTTTGATAAAGAACTCGCCACGATTCTTCATGCTGTGCTGAAATACATCACACCTTTAACATAATTGATGAAAACTGGATTGTATAGACATACACTATATGCCCAAAAGTATCCGGACACTTGCAGATTTTCACATTTTTTAGAATTTCGCCAGAAGGGTTTAACTGACTGCCTTGAAACTTCAGACATGTAAAGAATAGACAATAACTCATATTTTACATTGAATATTCGGTCCTGAGGGAAATTAGGGGACCGTCTACAAACTGATGAAGACTAAAACGGTTTTGGCCCACCCCGCTTCATAGAATACGGATAACAAGATGAAACTTTCAGAAATGGTAATGCATAATGTGCATAATATTCACAGGAATTGTCGTAAACACAGTACAGATATTTGGGAAGATATAAAGGTTTTCTTAAAAAATCTCAAATTTTCCCACCTGTTTTTTGCTTATAACATGCAGAGTTTTCTATTATATTATACGAAACTTACAGAACAGATGACAATATATTAGAAAAATATTTTATAAAAATTTGGAAAAGAATGTTTGAATACTACAGGAATTATGAGCATTTTTAGTAAATAATGTTTTACTGCGCATGCGCGAAACATAGCATAATTTGTCTTTCACAACTTTATAGCCAGATATATAGGGCAATTATATAAAAAAATTCAGTTCAATATCATGATTATTCAGGAAGATATCGGCATTATAACGAGCAGAATTTTATCTCCTGTCGAAGAGAAGCTAAAAGATGAGGGGTTATACACAAATTGATATTTTTTAAACTTATACTTTAAATAGTTATATTGAATTGTATAGTGGTTAGAATTTGCTGAATACCCATGAACAAATCTAATATTCGTAACGAATAAAAAAATATATATGTAGAATTATTAAGATATTTTCAGAAAAGAAATTAATTAGGTAAGAAATCGTTTCGCCATAAAAGAAATATATTTAAAAATATCGTTTGGCAGTAAACTTGTAATATGTAATTTGTTAATAATCACTTAAATAATATAATTAAAGTAATAAAATTTTTGTTATTTATAGTGCGTAATTAGCTGGAATTTAAGTTATGCACGTAATTGATAAGTCTTCATGGGTATTCAGCAAATTCTAACCGCTATACAATTCAATATAATTATTTAAAGATATGTTTAAAAAATATCAATTTGTGTACAACCCCTCATCTTTTAGCTTCTCTTCGACAGGAGCTAAAATTCTGCTCGTTATAATGCCGATATCTTTCTGAATAATCATGATATTGAACTGAATTTTTTTATATAAGTTGCCCTATATATCTGGCTATAAAGTTGTGAAAGAGAAATTACGCTATATTTCGCGCATGCGCAGTAAAACATTATTTACTAAAAGTGCTCATAATTCCTGTAATATTTAAACTTTCTTTTTTTAATTTTTAGAAAATGTTTTCCTGACATATTGTCACCTTTTCCGTAAGTTTTGTATAATATAACAGAAAACTCTGCATGTTATAAGCAAAAAACAGGTGGGAAAATTTGAGATTTTTTAAGAAAACTTTTATATCTTCCCAAATATTTGTGCTGTGTTTACGAAAATTCCTGTAAATATTATGCATATTATGCATTACTACTTCTGAAAGTTTCATCTTGTTATCAGTATTCTATGAAGCGGGGTGGGCCAAAACCGGTTTTGTCTTCATTAATTTGTAGACGGTCCCCTAATTTCCCTCAGGACCGAATATTCAATGTAAAATGTGAGTTATTGTCTATTCTTTACATGTCCGAAGTTTCAAGGCAGTCAGTTAAACCATTCTGGAGAAATTCTAAAAAATGTGAAAATCTTCAAGTGTCCGGATACTTTTGGGCATATAGTGTATTGTTGAAGGGGGATATATAATAGTGGGGGTAAGCGAAAATAAAAAGACTAATCAAGGGATAAGCCAAGGAAAAAGTTCTCTGTTCTGAAAATTTATATTTTAGCGTTTTTATTTAGGGAGGTAATGCGAAATGTAAAAAAAAACTAACAAAATATAAAATCATGAGATACGCCAAAAATCCTCATTCTTACAATTGTATTTACTAATGTATTTGTTAAATGCAAGTAAACTAATTGATAAATAATTGGACAAATTTGCCCTTTTCTTCTCGATATTGCCAAAAAGAACTTTGGAAACTGACTGGAAAATAAAATAGCTACAATATCAACCGATAACTTGATACGTTCTGCCATCGATTGAATATAAATGAAATGTAAACTTAAAGATACTTTTTTTGTAAAATTTAGGATGAAGATATTAATTTCTGTGAGTTAATGATTGATTTTAGAAGCATCTCTAAAAAGAGATGCTAAGCATTAATGGGTTAATTGTAAATACAAGTACTACAGTCAATAAAAGAACAATGTTGAAGCCAAGTTAAGTTCGTTTCCTAAAGTTAGGGAATGTACTTTGTGACGAATATCTTAATGTTGAACCTTGATCAAATGGTATTGTTACAAAAGTCTTTCTGTGGGTGTATGGTGTAAACAGTCCAAACACGCAGGATAATGAAGAATAAAGGTTTATTTTCAAATATGCAGGAAAACACGTAGCGCATGTACAGGAAACAATAGTTCTTGCACAGATTAGCAATGTAAACAGGCAACAATTCACAGGTAATAACAGTTCAGCACTTTGATATTCAGCAACACAAACAATCAGCAAATAACTAGTAACGACAATAACTGCACTTTCAATAGCGCTCAGCTCACCAGCTTCCTTGCTCGCACTGCGGATAGAACTCCAAAGACGTTCGCGCTCCAAGGCGATCCCAGTCGATCAACACACGCCGTCATCCAAGCGCTCTCCTTATATAGTCTCCCGCGGCAGGCCGTGACGTCACATGGAATCTTCTGGTACATTCAGGCGTATCTTCTTTCCTAATGGAAATATCGAGAAGATTCCAGCACCTTTAAGATTCCATAATTATTCGCCAAATTTGTCGCCAAGATGGTCGCCAAATTTGTCGCCAAGATGGTCGCCAAATTTGTCGCCAAGATTGTCGCCAAATTTGTAGCCAAGGTCGGGGAACCAGACGTGGCTGCTGCTAATCATCCCATATTTATCCCTGTAAAACTCTCTTCCCAACCATAAGACTCGCATTGCTGGGAAGCGACTTTCCATGTTTGTAACATTATCTTCTTGGACATCTGAACAGACTAAATTATAATAAGACTAAAAATCAGGCTATTAACTAATCCATTTTAGTCATCCATGATATCTTTTCACGTTCTAAGCAAAGCATAATTATTCTGTAACTAAAGTCAAATACTTAACAAAATTTGCAAACTTTCAGATAAAATATAAAGAGATAAAATTCAATTACATTCACAGAAATTGAAATTATTAATTGAAAAGCAAACCAAACGAACCGACAAATTAAGCTTCCTTCTAAAGAATGAAGAAAAATTCCTTGATAGTCTGCATACCTTTTACGCTTGGGTGCATAGAAAAATGGTAAAGATTTCAATCTGTGTTGCAAATATTCTGCAATATCAGAGAGATTTATTTGTTTTGCTGCAATTTTAAATTATCATAAATTTTTGAACTTTTAACTAAAGGAATGTTACTCAAGGGACGCTATTTCTTTCGTTTTTGATAAAATTTTATAATCTCCATTAAGAAATCGAAAATCGAAACTAAATTTCTTTCTTTCAGAACAACATTCTTTTTCTTAGAAACCTTGTTCTCGTGAAAAGAAGGGAAAACATTTCATTAACCGGAATTCCCATTTCTCATAAAAGTTCTCTAATTCCTTCTCTCTGTAATATTGAAAAAAAATGCTTCGTTTCATCACAGATAATTTATCAAATCCAGTTCCATCTTTCCGAAAAAAAAATAATACATTTCAGAGAAATGATCTGTTAATGTGGTTTCCGAAGAACAATTTTGTGAAATAATGAGGGAATTTTATTTTTGTACCCACTTTCTGCTTAATTGAAAGAATAATCTATAAATGATGATGCAAGCAAATTAATGGGTTTAAAAGACGAAAATCCGCAATCACTGATTGATGATTTCTTTTTCAAATTAAATGCAACAATAAAAAAAACGGAAAAATTATGCAAAAGAGATAGTTGTTCCATTAGAAGCAAATTTTTATTTCATTTGTAATATTTATGTTCATTATTTTAAATAGAATTTTCTGTTAATTCTAGCGTAGATGTATAATTTTTTAAAAATATAGTAGAACATAATAAACATTCTTTCTGCTGAGTAAATAACTTTATTTAAAAATTCTAAATTAATTTCATGCACGAATTACGGAACTGTTCAGGAACGATGATTTTCTGCTTGTTTTACCATTCTATTTATCTAAGCATACATTAGCTTGATTAATGCTGTTGTGAGGAAAATAGCTTCAAACGAAAAATACGTATGTATAAATGCTTTTACTTCAAAACAAAATCAAAAAAACATATTCAATATTTACTGATCAATTGTAGAGATGTTATTTCTAATTTATTTATTAATAGTCATTGTTAAAATAAATGTTAACAATTAGAGTTTAACGAGACAACAAACATTAACAATTTAATTAGCGTTTTTAACTATCATAAATGCTACAGAAATAAATTATTAGAAATTAAAACACCAAAAATTCTTTTTTATGTATAAAAATCAACAAATTAAAATATATGATATATAATTTAAAAACATTTTAGAATCATTTCATTGAAATCTTTTCCCAGTTTTCTGAAAATTACAGCTCATTTTTTGTGCCAGTTGCCTTTACACTATTTGCTATGTTATTAACGCGTTTTTTCTGTGGTTATTTAATTCTCCATTATTCATCACCAACGACGAAATTTAAAATAGGCTTAAGAAATTGTTAATGTACAAGGTAAACTACACAATCTGTCAATTAAACAGGTTTGTATATAATCCTAATATTTTTTAAATAATAGGTGTATTTGGGGAGTAATCTATTAGGTGAGTAAATAATTAGTTTTTACCATCAATATTGATATTCTGTGTGATAAAACTCTATACTTCATGGAACTTAAAGACGCATAGAAATTTGTCTAACGCTTTTAGCCATGGTTCCCGTTATCTTTCTGGGTACAACAAAATTAAGTTACCTGTGACTATACAGATATTCTTTATCTTTAAAACGTATGGTTTAGATTTGTATGCTCATAAATAAATAATTGTAATCGTGAATTCGCTGACATTAGTTGAATTTCTGGTTTTAAACTCTTTTGTTTAACTTGATTAGTTTCCTGTTTGTCGATGTAATCTTCTGATTGATTTTTCTCTTTTATCTTGATGTGCTAGAAGACTGAAATTTTGTACACATGTGTATTTTTAAGGAGATTACATGTTTTTTTGGGAACTTAATTATCAGTTGATCATTGATTAAATTTCGATTTCGTACCAGTGGCGACATCTGGCAGTCAGTTTTTGAAACAAATAATCCCAAGATTAAAATTCAGAAAAAATCAAAATAAAAAATCCGCTGTTTAGTATGTTAATAAAAATGTACTTTTAAATACTTTCTTGTAATATTTTTTTTTTATTTCCAAAACGTTTCGGATATCCGGCACAATACTGAAAAAATAGCTATAACATGTAATTAAAAGTTAAACTCATCTTATACATGCATTTAACATAAAGGTAACTTTCATTTTCTGTATAGTATGATTGAGATCGGAAACGTTTTCCGTTTTGTTTCATGAATTCTTCGAAAAAGTAGAATTTAATTTATCTCGGTTCTTCTGACCTACCATCTAGGATTAGCTTTGCTGAAATGGTTATCAACTTAAGGTTCTGCATATTTATTTAAATGGAATTAAAAATTTCTTTTTTAAAAAAAAATTGTAAGAAACTTATCTTGTAACTTATAAAAATTCCTTAAGGAAATTTATCAAAACGATTTTTGCAACTGTGTTAATTATAAATAAACTCGTTTTATTCAGATAAAGTTGGATCTTCAATAAAGGTTTCTACAAACGGTCTCAGAGATGTTCAGAAAAATATTTTATCAAAAGACGTTATTACAGCGCAAAAAATGATAAGAAAACATTAAATCTGGTTCCTAAGCGAACTAAAATAATTTGTTCCAAATCTAAAAATTATATAAGTAACATTCAATTAATTTTATTCGAAATTTTATGTGATTTGGGAAAAGGTAGATAAATATCGCCTTTCTGCTTTACAGTTTATAGTGTCAAAATTATAGCTAGGGCGTAAATGAAATTACACTTGGATATAAAAATGTACTTTCTATATATTAATACGTGAAGAAAAAACTTTATACCCCTTTTTAAGCACATTGCGCGCACGAAGGAGTGTGAGATTTGACATAGTTAAAGTTGATATGGAGAAGAAGTGCAGAAAGATAAAATTTATGTATAATATGTGTTACAAATACATTAAATTAAATAAAATAGAACATGCATTGTTTACGTTCATACACTGTAAAAAATTAGCGGAGTAAATGCGGAGAGATTTTGGAGTGCATGCGGAGTGGATGATTTGTAATTGATTTAATCCCCCCGCAGTGAAATCCACTCCAAGAGGGAATCTATTTAGATTATTTATTAAAAACACTCTTCGGAGTGAAATATAAAATGCGGATGATTTAAATCTGTCAATGCCAAACACATATTACTCTGTGGTTAAACAGTCGCACTGAGTAGAGATTATCGTCAAAGAATTTATATATAATAAGTATTACAAATACATTAAACTAAATTAAATAAAACATGCATTGTTTACTTTGTACATACATTGTATATTTTGTCTAATAGATATCAATATATAGATTGCTCAATATACATCCGTTGTAAAAAGAAAATTGCGTAGCAGCAATAGAATATAATTCAAAATTCATTCGTAGCAGTACAAAATTCAAAAAAATTATATGCAATGATTATAGAGGTATACTCTTTGACAAAAGAACCTCAATAACGTTCAAACTTATAAATTTAATGAATTACGGTCGAATTTCGACCGCTGGGCGACCTCTAGTACTTATTAAAATTATAACAATAATACCAACTTTCGCCGTTTACAAAATCAACTCTTACATGAAAAAGAAATTCCTTAAAATAAAGTGATGTCTTCTTCATTTATTCTTTATTCCAAAAAAATTCGAATATAAAATTTCAAACAAATAATATAAATCAGAATAATTAAAATGCCTGTAAATCGGTGATCACTTGACCTAAATCGTCTGGTAACAATTCTGCATTCCTTAACGTGAAACTAAACATGAGACTACTAAATAAGTTTCCCTAGGCGGCAAGTTTTCACATTTTCTCTTTACCACTAAGCCGACTTTTACTGACTTGTTGTTCCCTTGGAGAACGACTGCAGTCTGGATTTAACAAATATGCTCTGATAAAATTGCGAACAAATAATTTAAATGAGAATAATAAAAATGTCTCAAAATCGGTTATCACTTGACCTAAATCTCTGGAAACAATTCTGCATTCCTTAACGTGAAACTAAACATGAGACTACTAAATAAGTTTCCCTAGGTGGCAAGTTTTCACATTTTCTCCTTACCACTAAGCCGACTTTTACTGATTTGTTGTTCCCTTTGAGAACGACTGCAGTGTGGATTTAACAAATCTACTCTGATAAAATTGCGAACAAACGGAAAAAAAGTAAAATGTTCCCAACTCTTCAGGAGTGGAGGATATTTTTCCACTTTAACGATTCGAAAATCAGAACTGTTTTCCTCGGGGGGTTTCGCTCACCGAACGAAGAATTCTCCCCACCAAGAATTTCCAACCCGAAAGCAAGGCATTAACTCTCCATCTCCGAACGACACGCAAAATAGAAAGTGCCACAAACCACGATTTTCCCGAATGCTGAACGAATCCAAAATTACTTTTTGAAAGTCTGCCGTGAGGCCCCTGCGGCGCAAACATCACTCGGTGGAAAAAAAATTTAAAAAACCGGGGCTGGGGAGTCCATTTTTCGTTTCCGTTACGGTTTCAGTTAAAGAGAGTAAAAAGGGACCGTGTTCGAGTGCTGTGCCCACGGGCACGGGAATAAGGGAAAAATAATGATCATACTTTTGCCCAGCAGAAGTGCGTTTCTGTTTTAATAGACCTTTAAAATAGGCTTCCCTGCAAATCACACGCACTGATGGAGGAACGGGAATAGTGCGCTCCTGCTATAGATGGTTTCTTCCTTTCATGCTTTTATATTCTTTGGACAGACCATTCAAATTTTGCTTTTACGAGAGTTTCACTTTTTGTAGGAGGACTTGAATTTGTAAGTATAAGCAAGTTGTATGTTTTATGCATATGTGGAATGAACTGGAGTAGTTAGCAGTTATGAAAAGAAAGAAAAATAAAACCTTGACTGATGGAAAAATAAATGTTTTGACTGCCTTGCAGAATTTTTTAACGTTGAAAACACTAAAATTTATTTTTAAGTCTCCCCTGATGTTCGGAATTAAAACCAGTTAAGGGCGTGGATATATGTGATATTTTAATTTTTTAACTTTCCTAAATAATCTTAACGACACCTCATTTTAAATACTTCTACTTTCGTCATAATAAACGCACTACAACTTTCTTTTCAAGTCACGAGTTTCTAAAAGGGAAATTCCCTTTTATGGGTACTTAAGCGTTCTGCGCATTCATATCTGCCCTTTTTCACGCCAGCATGTAAGCTTTCAACAACAACGCGCCGCTCAGGCGTAACCTTCTGAATACCGGTCGTGGAGTTACGTAAAAATTGAATCCTTTACCTATGAAGAAATAACGTAATATCCTCAATGCCTGAATAAAAGAAGATTTAAGCCAAATATTGTCTCTTCTATGACCAAAATGGACTATATTTCACCTTAGTAAAGCCTGATCTTATAGATATATATATTGCTGGAAGTACATGATAATTTTTATATTCTCCAAGATATGTAGGTAAAACATGAAACATTAATTTCTTTCTATTTCTTTTTGGTTTAAATCGTCAATTCTACTTCAAAATTTGCATTTGATTTAAAAGTATAAAATGAGAACTATACATTGAGAGAAGGCTGTTCCATACCTCTGAACTGTATCTGCTACAACTACTGAACAGTTTGGTGGATATAGAACAAACTATACGTTGAAACTCGATTCAAATTATTTTTTGAACTGTTCAGAAGACATCATTTTATGTATAGACAAACGAGTGCTCACGAGGGGAACATGCACACAGAGAGAGAGACACGCCCACGCAAAGTTCCCTCTTCTTATCATGATTATTTGAACTCAATCGCCTCGTTCGGTTAGTATCGTGGTCCTCTTTAAAATGATGAATTAACAAATTGTTATCAGTACTGCATCCCATTAAAGGGGGATTTTCCTATATAATATGTCCTCTTCCAGTATTCCTGTTTTTTTTTTTACACTTTTGGCTTTAACTGAAGAGTGCGAGTGTTTACCAGTGGTCATGATGTGGATCTCGGAATTTACATTTTGAAACTTAAATCGTTTTTGTACTAAATTTATTTGTTGCATCTGAACAACGATTACTCCGAAGGTGGAAGAATGATACAGTAGAGTCTCCCTACAACGAAATCTACCTACAGCGAATTTCTCCCTATAACGAAATTTTTAATCGGAATGTTAAATAACATTCAAAATATTCGCCATATAACGAAGTGGTTGTCTCTTTATAACGAATTTTTCCAAAGGTTTATCTTCTCGATTTTTGTCATTTTTGAAGAAAGTTGCTAATTTCTGTGCAAACAAATCGCTCACACGTGCGTGTTTCTGGAACCACTCGCATTGTTCATTCCAGCGATAACACATAACAATAGAATGCTATGTGAAGGGTAATGCAGTTGTGGGGACCTATGTTTCTACAGAGGGAGCAACATTTCTATTGGTCAAGATTCCAAGAATCTTGGTGGAGTAGGGATGGAAACAGCAAATGGATGCGACAATACACATTTTATGTTTATCCGTAGTAGTACATATTATTCTCTAAATTGGTGAATTGTCTTCACTTTTGAGCATTTTGTTTATACAACAAAAATTAGTATAATTTTAACAAATTTATAATAAATATTGCTTCATTTTTAATTGAAAGTCATAATTAAATATTTTTGAATTTATAACACATTTACATGAACTTATAGCTGAAAGGTTTGTAACATTTACTTAAATAACTGCAAAAATCTCTAATCTCCGTATAACGAAATTTTCTCTATAGCGAATTTTTCAACTCGAACCAAGTGATTTCGTTATAGGGAGATTCCACTGTACATCCAATCAATAAAAAAAAAATCTTTATTTTTTTAAATTCACATTAGATTTTTCTTGTCTTTGTTTCTTTCTGATTACATTATTTCGATTAATATCTTTTTGGATAAATAAAAGTTTCGTAATCTTTTTCCCAAAGAAGCATTAACCTACATTAAAAATTACTTGAAATTAGTGTTAAATAAATTCACAAATCATTTAAGTAAACGCGAATTAATCGGACGTAAATTGCTGAATTTACACGATTCTGTTAAGGCGATATCGCCTTAGAGCTTCCCAAACTTCTCTTTTATGAAAACGCAGCGCCGCGTCTTCAAAGAATGATTAAACGCCTCGCTTTCCCTTTGGTATTTAAACTCTCATTAATCAAAAACCGTCAAAGTAATTGGGCCGTAAACTGTAATACGATAGTCTATTTTTACCCGGGTCGAAAAATTGGCGACCGCAGCGTCTCAAATAAAGCTGGATTTGTAAAGCAAATAAAGTTAAATGGGCGACTCACTTTAGGAAAAGGACGAATAAAGCGTCGCAGATGTCAGAAATAACTCTAAAATGTTGCCTCATATAAATGGACGAGCGCTCGTAAAAATTTTGCTTATGCGGTTTCGCTTCTTTTTATGGTGGAACCCTAAATTCAAAACTAAATGGAAAGGAAATGTAATGGCCCCGTTCAGCTTTCGGCTGTTCCAAACAATATTATGAATGGGAATTTCTTCAGAAAACTGAACAGAAGTGCTTCTTCTCGTGAAGAACAATGAAACTTTGAGCCGTTTTCGGGACGGGGGGTAAATAAAGGAGATGAACATAAAAAGTTTCGATCTTATCTTTTCACGGCAAGAATTGATTTGGGAGATTTTGTAGCAGAGTGACGCAACTTCTTTAACGAGTTCGTTTTCTGGGGCAATCGTGCTAAAATAATTCGGTTTGGGAGTTAGTAAGTCTGGGAAATTTCTGAAATGGGACCATTAAGAAGAAGAGCATTGACAGGAAGACATTTTTACTGATTGCACTTGACCTAAATCTGAGTATCTTCGTGACTCGCTGGTTTAAGGAGAGCTAGATGTAACTGGGTATGTTTAGTTCAGTTTAGTTTAACATCTCGTTTCGAATCCACAGAAGGACTATTTTGAGATGGACGCCGTCATTTTGAACAATCAATGAATTTAATCAGACATCAATAAAGAAAACCTCCACATCACTCCAGCTGCAGAACTTATGAACTCCACGAATTTAAAGTGCACATGACTGCACTGACAAATACAGTAATACCTCTGTTTTCGCCGACTTCGGTTATTGTCGTTTTCGGTTTTCGTCGACTTCGATTATCGTCGACATCGGTTATCGTGGACTTCGATTATCGGCGGTTTCGGTTTTCGTCGACTTCGGTTATCGTCGGTTTCGGTTTCCGTAGTTTTTTTTCGCGAAGAATTTGTCTCGGTTTTCGTCGAAGTACAAACAGCCGTCTTTGTACAATTTTTTTGCCACATGGATCCAATGATTCTGAAGTTGGTCTTAGTGTCAAAGGACCAAAAAGAGACTTGACCCCAGACAGTTCCTTGATACCTAAGGTCCTTATGGAGGGGGATTCCCTTTCGAAACAATAATCGCCCCTCCTCTCCGACATCCACACGCCAAGAAGGGTCTTCAGAAAGGTATAAAAATGTAAATCCCATGTTAAATGTTTATTTATTCTTTGCATTAGTTTTTATATGCATTTGATATTAATTTCTTATTGTTTTTAGTATTTAACATTGTATTTATTCTCTATAAAATACGTTTTTGGTATGTAATTTGGATTATCCAGAAATAATTAATTGGATTTTCATTGATTTCTATGGGAATAATTGCCTCAGTTTTCGTCGGTATCAGATTTCGCCGATTGTTATCTGATGGATCATCAACTAAAACCGAGGTGTCACTGCACTGCTTAAATTTGGGGGTATCAAGTCTCGAAACCGAAACCCTCCTTTGACGAAGTCGAGATTCTGCCAAAAGACCATCTTGGGTTCAAGTTAACTATAGGGTTGTGAAAATATGAAGGTCACTTACCACTTATGTGTGTTTATCTTTCTGTCTATAATTTTAAAAAAATTCCTTGCAATTTTTTATCTAGATTTTTCCGTTTGTATGGAACTTGCCCAGTACGAAAAATTAATTAAG
Organism: Araneus ventricosus; assembly: GCA_013235015.1. Classification (NCBI taxonomy): domain Eukaryota; kingdom Metazoa; phylum Arthropoda; class Arachnida; order Araneae; family Araneidae; genus Araneus; species Araneus ventricosus. The sequence continues at coordinate 24,242 of BGPR01004662.1, read as the reverse complement.
GCGTTGAGAGCACAAGTAGCTCACAATCTCCAGTAAACTGATTTAAGTACCATATTTTATAAACATTGAAAGTAAACCATTTGATAATAATTGCTGCTATGAAGTATAGAGTAGCTGTAACACTTTTGACCCATTTTGGTTTCGAAAAAAAAGAAAATATTTTTCTTTTTAATTTCAGTGTGATCCCTATTTCATTTAAGTGAAAGTCACTTAAGTTGGTTGGTTCACTCTGGGTTTCCATTATCCCAATTTTTCTTAATTACTTCGAAAATATAATCTAATTAAATTAAATTGTATGAGTTGTAGCCTACAGTGAAATCTGTCGAGAGTTAATTGAATAGAATGTCATAAGATATTCATAGTTAAAAGAATGTTTAAAAATATTATTATAATATTATTATATATTATATAAAATATGTAAACTAAAAATAATGCCTAAAACTTCACTTGTAAGACTAGTAAATATGAAGATCATTTTATGTTTCGAAATGATAAAACACTAGCAAAAGATATATCCTTGACTTGCTGCAGAAGAAATTATTTTTTGTAAAGCCTAAGTACTCAGAAGATTTGACTTGACTTCTCACAGCAAAAAAATTATTCATTAATTCAAAAACTTCACCGAATTAGTCATTATATTCTTACAAAGAAATCAACAATAAATAATCAAATACGTTCCAAAAACAAATAAATTGCGTTCGAATAAGTTGAACTAAACTTCAATATAATTGTCAACACACATGTATCTGAGAACAAGCTGTTATTCTCTCATAATAGAGGTAAACTGAATTTTGCGACAACTATTTGACTAGATAATCATTTATGGTATACACAAATATTTCCATTAACTGTCCAGCTAATTACATACACTTTGCATCAGAGCTATGCGACAGCCTCTAGTTTATAAAGGTGAAATTCACATCTGCATATTTTGATCCACGATTATCACGTAATACCTATTTTGCTCGACCGACTGACATTTCAGTCTACCTCTAGATAGTGCATCACTTTCCGATGACAATAACAATCCGGAGGCCATTAATTTTGCCAAAGGTCAGACAGACGGATAGTTTGATTTCTTATCAACAAAACAAAGAATTTGTCCCTTCCCTTTCTGTGGGAG
>BGPR01004661.1:68087-107437 GCA_013235015.1 Araneus ventricosus | reverse complement strand
GTGTGTCCAAAAATGCAGCCTCAGTCATTAATAACCTTATAAAGAAGTGTCATGCGATAATTCTTCGAGATTTATAGGCTTGTTTGAGATTAACTTGGTACTTCAAAGTAGCTGGAAGTAGCTAAATGCCCATACATGGACGAACTGTAATCAAAGAAAATGTATGGCATGCAAAAACTTATTAACACAATTGTTCAGATATCTGAGGCTAAACGTGACCAATATGTAATAGTTTTAATTACCCTTTCTACTGTGGTTTTCTTAACAGAAGATAAATTCTAAAACAATCTTACGTAAGCGAACTTTACTAAATTATTTAAATAGTGCCTTGCCATTTTCGAATGGAGAAGTTCATATATTTAATGTAGATGATATTAATAAAATTATTTATTCTTAGAGTTCATCACTCCCGAAGAAAAAATAGAAAAATCTTGAAAAATAACTTTCTTTCATAAACAATTAAAATTTCGTATTTAAAATGTATTAGTTACATATATCTAGAAGGAAATTACAAAATTACATATTTAAAATTTATATTGAAATACAGAAGCTCACATCTTCATGATATCAGAAACTATCAATTTTCAAAAGCTAATTGTTTAATAAGTAATTATTTTATACACCTCAGCTAATTTTTATTACTAGCTCCAAAAAAAAACCTCTCCAAATGGTGCAGCATTTTATAAATATTTTATAATTAATGAAATGGAAGAAAGTATTCTCTCTAAATACCTTTAATGAATTTTGATTCAATAAGAATGATATTTAGCATTTCTGGCGTTTGTGATCTCTTGTCCACATTCAGCATTCGTCCATATGCATTACTTAGAAATCAAATCGCAGACAAAATATTACGGATCCGAATTTTTCAAAAGAAGTAACTTGTCATTTTGATATAAAACTGAACGATAAAACCAATGGAAAGACATTCGACTGAGTTTGCAATGATTAAAAATCTGGAATATGTTTCAATATTTTATTCAGTACACACTCGCCATTTGGAAGAAAAGGTATCAAGCTTTTACACAGGATAGCCAAATGCTCCGAAGATAAAAAACAACAAATAGAAATAATCGAAAGAAATTCATCGAACGATTTCATAAATGCAATTTAATAACAGTCTTCTTAAAATAAATATGAAAATAATAAGAAATATTGCTTAAGTGTCTGTATATCATTCAACTTTTCCAGAATAGTGATTTTGACAATTTGAAAATTTTATAATTAATATTATTCTTTATTAAAAATACCGAATTGTATAATCTGTTTTTAGAAACGCTAATTTAACAAGTAAACTCATAGTAACAATTGTAATAAGACGGAACGTTTTATAGTATATGGTAGTATGTTCGCCACATTATAATAAAATAAGGTAAAATTCGTTCTCAAAATGTGAAAAATTTTCTAGTCATAGAAGGAAAAAAATATGCTTTACAGGCTTACAAGTATTACAGGATAACGACTAAAATATAAAATGAGTTCGTTATTACAAATTAAACACATATTCGAAATAATTTAGAAACATACAGAATTAAATTTATAATGAAATGTGTACAAATATATTTTTTGTTGGTATTCGAGTGAATGGAGTGATTTTTGAAAAGAACTCTCTGGTACTTTTATTTCTTCATAGAAACAATTTTGTTTAAAAGATTTCCGGATCAAAACTTTTAAAAAGGATGCTTATATTTAAAACACTAGTAAATTTTCTTAGTGGCATGAATAAATTATGCATATTTTTGCATTGTTATACTTTAATATTATTATTAGATTTTGTAGCTAGACAAATTCTTCAAATCAATTCAAATATATTACATTTGGTTAAAAACTAATATAATGCACAATATTCCTTTTAGGTGATGGTGGGAACAAAGATAGATTGCCGAACTTAAAGACGAATTAGAATGGTGACACAAAAAATGTGTCACTGAAATTCAAAAGATTTAATTTATGACAAAGATTGATCTTTTCATCATAAAGATAAAAAAAATAGTTTTTTACATTTTTCACGTTAAATAAATGTCAAAAAATAGAATTTTTTTGCGAAGTTTCGTCATATTCAGGGTTTAATGACTAAGAAAAAAAACTAAAGCTTTTGTTTTAAATTTCAATGTATACCATTTCACAGAAATTCTGTTTAAGTTTCTTTCACCACATTGACAAGCTTTCAGCATTTAACAAAGCACTCTAAGTTTAGAAAAAATATAAAAATAATTAGTTTAAATACTTTCATACTTCTTGTCTTTGGATAATTTTCTTTGCTTTTTTGCTTCTTCGACGTACTTTCTTTAGCCTCATTCTAGATAAAACAATACATCTTCTTCACAAACTATCGAATTAGTTTTTATCTCTTGTAATTTCGACTTCCTAATTAAATTCTTAATGCACTGTGAATACTTTTAAATCCAATATTTAGCTAAACTTTCAAAATAACTTTTTTTTGCTTTCTTTTCAGATGTTTTGGACACCACTTTCATTTTTCTTTATGCAACTCTTATAAAATACTTCTTTCACTTAAATCTCGCATAATAAATATTAATCAATACATAAGAAAAGGTTAGTGACGTGAGGATAAAAACTTTGTCATTAATTTAGAGAGCTTGTTCTGACTGACACCTCATTAATATTTTGAACAAAATATTTAAAAAGGTCTTCAGTTTTGACGGGATTTTTTCATTTTTCTTTGTTATAAATTGGCAGGCTTGTCTATGTTTTTGATGCTCTTCATTATCATCCTCAATTCATGAAAGAGATTTGAATTTCTTGTCTACGCTTAATAATATGCATTAAAAATTAAACAACAAAACAAAACAGGTAATTATATTAAAGGTGAAATTATATAGTTTTTTACTTGATTTTAAATTTATACTATTTATAATAGAATTTCTCTTCGACCTAAAGATTTTATTAAAGGATTAATTTTCAAAGTTCTGAGAATCTGCAAAAATAAAAAAAAATTAAATTGTTAATGATGATAATGATGAAGTGGTTATTAAATAAAGTTCATATCATATGTGAAAAAAGTGACCATTTGTAAATTAGAAAATCGTGTTAAATGCTTTATATTACAAAGACATGACTGCCAATCAAACCTTTGTTTTTTAAATATTTAAAATGAATTTGATTTTTATAGAACATTGATTAGTTGGAAGATAATTTATTTTTATTCATAGCATTTTGTGAATTTTTGCAATAGCATGGAAATGGTTTTAGTGGAGTTAGCTCATTTACAAACACTTCAATTACCAAATTTTATATCTTAGAATTTTACATCTTATCTATTTAGGCAGTTTAGAAACGTGATTCATTATATGATATATCAAATTTTCTAACAATTAAGGAAATATTCCAGTGGAAAAATCTCTATTTTCAGTAAGATAAATATATATCAGTATGTTTCTTTATATTTTGAGATTTTCTAACGAAACGAATATTCCAATGAGTTGAGAAGTTTATCTTTCATGAATTATTCATTGAAACTCTTAAAATGAGACTTAGCTTTTGACCACTTTCATTCATAATGTAATTTAAAAACACATTCTATTATCACTTATTTTTAAATATCATTAATTATTCATTTCTGAATTAGAATTTCTGAATTAGAACTTCGGATAAATCAAAGATCATCATCATTTCACCTTTGACTAGGATATTAAAAAATAGATACTGTTCCTGAAAAAGTTAAAAAAATTAGCGAAATGTAAAGCTTGTTTCAAACATGCTTATATTTCAACAGGAAAAATTACTTTCTTTTCCTATTCAGTTTTGAATAAAGGCGTATGATAATATTCACACATTTAAACAAATAAAATTCATATTTTTTGTAATATTTCTGAATGTTTTATAGATGTTGCATCTTACACTGATTAGTTTTGAAAATAAGTTGACTTTTGGCCTGTGATGTCCTCTAACAGTTGATTTTTCAAGAATTCAGTGTTAAAATTATCATCTTGTTGTTTCATCGCTTTGACGTACATATAGAGGAATAAGCGTTCCTATCTCAAACACGGTACGAAATAGGGTAAAATAGTTAATTATAACGTTTCAGAGCATTATCGAGTTAGTACAAAAACACACATTATGCGCATTAATACTAAGAATAGAACACTTAAAACTCACTTTTGTTTGTTCGTGATTTCCAATATTGTGACGTCACAAAACGTGGATGGAAGTTGAAATCTTATATTTCTGACAAACATTATCTCAATATACTTTTTTTATAGGGTTACCTCAAATAACAGGTGTATGCGACCTCTCCGCTAACGCTGCAGGACCGTCAACGACATACTACTGATACTTACGCCAGCTTGAAACTTTATATATTAAAAAATAGGCAACGAACAGTGCAGTTTGAACACCGAAAATAAAGGTACCTTATAATAACTAGATACTTTTTTCTCTTTATAACACGTTTCATCATGCAACAGTGTGCGTGAACAAATAAATGAAGCTTTAAGCGGTCTATTCTTATCATTAATGTCCATAAGGTGTTTTTTGTGCTAAGTTGATCATAGTTTACAACTTTGTAATAAACTTTTTTTCCTAAATCTTGCCGTTTTTGTGATAGGAACATAAATTCCACAGTTTGCCGTTAGGTGGCGCTGTAAGTGTTCTCAAAACCTTACGCATAGTTACTTTACTGTACCTAGACACAATTTTCATGACTATACTGCTGTCGTTTTGAAATTAAGAGGGAATGTAAGGGACTTTATTGGTCACTCTGTATATACAACTAAGTCCATTATGTCAACAATTATAGAAAAAGAAACCTATCATAGCATAAGTCATTTATGAATAATACATACATTACAAAGTTGTAAAACAATTCCTGTAATATTAATATTATTAAATTATTTATTTTACAATCATTTGCATACGAATTACATCTAATTACATATTTTCTTCTTTACAAATAACGGTAATCTTACGGAATTTTTAATATTTATTCCAAAATAAATATTTGCTTTGTATATCGGATTTATTAACAAAATAAGGAAAACGATTTTTACATTCATGTTTGGCAAAATTGTATGATGCAAACAAAAGTAGAAATAAAGGCGTAGCAGGAAGGAAATTGATTCTTTAAACTTTAAATTCAATGCAAATAATTAATGATGATTCGTTAAAATTGTTTTAATTCTTCCGAAGCTACCAATAATTTTCTTTAAAGAATGCTAAAATTTATGCAATTGGAATAAATTGCTAATTTGTTTCGAACCATTTTTAAGTATCACAATTAATAAAAAGCAAGTATTTGTTGGCTTAAAATTAAGATTTCATATTATCTAGGATACTGAGATATAGCTCAGTTCGTTTTATTTCCGAATAATTTAGAAATTTATCAATATATTTATTCGTGTATGATGTGAAAGATGTTTTTTCTAGGTCTAATACAAAGAGGAAAAGTCAAGGCTTTGCAAATTATAAACATGAATATAAAGAAAGTGTCAGAATTAAATAAATGTATGTAATGACTTTAAACTCTAATTTGAGTGAAGTTATAGTTAGCTATAGTTATTTACTATTTAATTTCCAAATTTCAAGAGTTGTTCGAAATGTCAAATTATATTATTAAAATGCCAAAATATGGAAGTTTAAGACGAAAAATATTGCTTGGTTTGACTGTCTTAAAGCGACTTACTAGTTTCTGAAATATTCCTTATTTTTCAATCAGTAGTTATTGGATTTAGAGAAAAGGAGAAATACCCTAATTACGAAGTGTTGGTGAGATAAAAAAATAACTTTATTACAGGAACTCAGTTATCATGGTGTAATTTATTTGATTGGGAGAAAATGTGTATTCTATTATGTCCAATATGAAAACAACAATTTATCTTATTAACGGAGTGTAGTTTAAAAATTAATTCGAAATAAAAATGCATTGCTTTGCTACCATTTAAAAATGATTAGCATCGGATGTCAATCGATTTTAAAACAAGATTCAGATATTTCATTCTAAGACTTTAAAAGATAAAAGAAATATTATCAGATTTATTCTACCTAAAGCGTAAAGTAAGGAATTTGTAAGTAATTAATATTCATAATATGTTAGACTAAGAAAGTTGTGTGAAAAATATATTTCTTGACTTGCCACACAATTACAAAATTTGAAATTAAGCTAATTTTATTCCTAAAAATTCTTTATATTCGCTGTCGATGTGATAAAATTTTTGCAGTGCTATTACTACATCTAGATTTTAATGTCTATCTTTACAATGAAAAATATGCAGAAACTATAAATAAAGTTACAGTATTCAAATAAAGCAAAAGATATCTCAAACATTTTCCCAACATTCAATAATGCATTTCAATTTCAATAAATTTAATAATTTTCCTTTTTTTGTATGTCATTCTAAAGATTGAAAAATAAATGTTCCGAATCAATATTTTATGATTATATTAGAACCAAATCGAAAATAGCTTAAGAAATTATTTTGAATCTAGGTAAAATTTCTCCCCAAGATTTCCTTACCACACATATAATCCAGTGTCTTTCCGGAGATGTATGTGAAACTGAATATTCAAGAATACCTTTTCGTTTAAAATAAAATATTCTTATCTCAGAATATCAGATTGTAAGAGAACAATGGTTTCGATTCTATGCCATGATATTACGCTATCTGATTTTCTTGGGACTTTCTTTCAACCTCCCATTTTAAAAGAATTTGGCATATCTTTTACAATATGAAAATTGTTCAATCTCACATAAAAGCTTAGAACTTTGTGTTAAAGCAAAGGACAATATTCACATTTAAGCCGCCAATGGTAAATCGCAGCATATTTCAGAGAATCGCATTTCAGTTATTTTATATAATTGGCAAATTTAAAATCTTCATAATAATTACTTAAGAAAACCTAGGAAATTCGAAGAATTTAACCCTCTCACACTGAGCGAGAAGGTCCCGGGCGGCCTAAAAATTTCCCCTTAACAGCGACGGTGGCCGGACTGAGGCGGTTGGCTTCTTTTGAGGGGAGATGAGGTTCTGAGATCGCTTAGGAGATAAGCGTGTTATGGGGGGGGTGATGCAATTATCCTTGCCAACCACAGTCCATTTTCCTACGCCTTAAGTGAAGGTTATATCAGGGGTGGTTGATGGAGTAAATGACCACCCAGGTTGGGAGAGTCCAATTCATGTCGCTTCCTCCCAAAAAGTCCCGGTTTTAATGGTACTAGAAGAAAAAAGGCGCCTCGGGATTAAATAGTTAAGAAAGTAAAATACAGTGAAAGCAATCTACAGCTTCCACTCCCCGTTCCGAGGTAAATTGGCCGCTCTAAAGGTATTCCATCTTTGGAAGCACAAAAAATGTATTTAAACAAACCTTAATTCGTTATTTCTGATAAAGCGAATCTTAAGAAGCATTTTGAATTTTTTTTTAAATTTCTTTCGAAAAAAGATATAAATAGCATTTGCTTGGTTCCTTCAGCTTTTGCCGAGGTATCCTTTTCTATTCGCTTTTTTTTCAATTGGAAAAATAAATTTTCAATCGTTTCGTAGGTAGTTGTTGAGGAAAAGCCAATAATGCCATCTACTTTTTATAAATTTGTTGAGGTAAAAGTTTCATTTGCTGATGGTGGGAACAAAGGACAGCAGTTTTTGTTTTGTCAGAGTCCGAGTCAGCAAAGTCCGAAATGTCAGAAACTGAATCGGAGCGAAATCTTGAGGCCGAATTTCACTTTAGTCTTCACATTAGGAAGGTAATGATGAATTTCATTCTGATTTCCGGTGCTGTTTCTGAGAGTATGAATTGTTTTATTTTCCTTCGTCCTTTTTCTCGAATTAAATGTAAAAGTTTAGAGAGAACAAAGGAATGTTCTTTAGTGAAGTTAAAGCAATCTGGGCTTTCAGAAGGGTTTCAATTGCCTTTAATACAGAATTATGTCCATGGATCAAATCTTCCGTGCCAGACAAAAGTGGCCATTGAGAAGAGTGAGATATAAGTAGGAGTGAACGTCTAAAGAAATTGTTCTGTATTGAAAGAACACTGATTTATCACTTCTGAAACAAAAAATGATTGCTTGAGTTTCAAAATTAATATTTATTAACATAGTAATATTCATAAAAATCATTTCCATGTAATAAAAGTGGATTTTTTTATTTTTATTATTGGGAAAAGTAACAAATCATTTACTTAGCTTATTACAAGATTACTACTCCTATTCATATTAAACGATACCTATCCAGTTCAGAGAATTTCCTAATGCGCAGCATAATTTCGACATAAGAATTGTCACTAATTTTTCTTCCTATTTATGCATTTCAAAATTATCAGTTCCATTAAAAATACTATTCATATACTGAGATGGTAATTTACCATAACGTTATCGTTGAAGATAACTGAATTCTAATTTTAAAATTTAACATTTTAAAATACCTTCACGAAGGCATTTGCTACTCTAAAGAACTCAAAATTTGCTTAATAGAGGATATTAAAATACCTGGAAGTCTTTTCGCCTTTAAGACTGGAAATTTAAATCTATGATAAAAAATTCTTTCTGTTAATTAATTATTCGGAATACAGTATAGATAAGAACATGCGACACTCGTACATCCCTGCTTAATGAAATAATCTCGGATTTTTCCATCAGAATTCCAGTTGAACTTCTTTCTTTCGGAAGAGTAATTTCGTGAGGTGTTCAGGATGAATCTTTATTTCAGATACTCATTCAGAGCTTATTTTCTTTCTTAAACTCTCGAACTTCTAATAGAATTTTGTTACATATAAATATAATAAATTCTAATTTCTGATTGTCATCGGTAAAACTAAGTAATCATTTATTTAAAACAACACATATCCATCTCAAAGCATTGCCCGTTTGCGGTAAGAGTTCTCACCAAACATTCTTTCGATGTATCCACTTCGAAATTATCATTTCCCTTAAGAATTACAATTTATATATTGCGTTCGGCATTTACCATACCGAACTAACTAATCATTTATTTAAAACAACACATATCCATCTCAAAGCATTGCCTGTTTGCGGTAAGAGTTCTCACCAAACATTCTTTTGCTGTATCCCCTTCGAAATTATCATTTCCCTTAAGAATTACAATTTATACATTGCGTTCGGAATTTACTATACCGTTATTGTTAAAGCTAACTCAATTGTAATTTTAGAGATTAACATTTTACAATACCTTCAAGAAGAAATCTTCTACTCTAAAGAACCCGAAATTTGCTTAATAGAACATATTATACTACCGGAGAGTCTTTTCGCCTTTAAGCCTGGAAATTTAACTCTAAGATAAAAGTTTTTTGTTGTTGATTAATTATTCGGAAACCCGTATCGATAAGAACATGCGACACTTGTACATCCCTGCTTAATGAAGTGAGCACTTCACAGGATCTTGGAGATAAGTTTTCCATCAGAATTCCAATTGAACTTCTTTCTTTCGGAAGAGTAATTTCGTAAGGTATGCGGGAGGAATCTTTATTTCAGATACTCATTGAGGGCTTTTTTTCTTTCCTTAAACTCTCGAACTTCGGAAAGAGTTTTGTTATTTAATGCTTTTCGGGTAAGCAAAAGAATAGTTTTGAAAGCAAAATAATTATTTTACAAATATATCAAAAGGAAGGGTGCAAAAAGAAGAATATTTCTTGCTTGAGGAAATGGGTTCTGTCAGAAGAAAACTTTGTTTTCAAAGAAAAGGAAATTAGAAACTGGGAACAATACACTGAACATGACTTACAAGACATAAATTTACTTTTGCTACTTTTTATATTAGAAATGTTTCAAAATGCTGCTGAAAGACAAAAACTGTTCAAGTTTTAAAAGGGCATTAGGCATTTTAGAGGGAATTTGTGAAAAAAATGTAAGGAATACATGCAGTAGACTAGATTTTAAACTACCGTAAACATCAAAATTGAATGAAATGCACATCAATCACAATGTCACCCAAGAGAATGCAACTTTCACTTGTCCATATATCAGAATGACAGATTTATCACAAAAATATGTGATCATTTTGAATTTGCATTTTTTAAAGTTAATATAAATTTAATAAAATTAAAGACGATATTATTATGTGTTTCTGGGAAGGAAGATCGCTTATTAATTAGGAGATTAAATAGCATTCCTTGCATAATTTAGACGACAATGAGTAATTTCTAATATATTAAGATACATTTCAATCAATTTCTTTTAAATAAAGGGTGAAATAGTTTAGTTTGAAATAAAGTATTATGTTAGGAAAGCGAATTACAAATATAACCAAATTATAATTATTGTACTTGATCTCTCGATTCTCTCAAATAGAGTAAATAGTTATTATTAACGTATATAGAGAACAATGAAAACTTGGCATCTGCATTTCCCTGTGAATTGGGAACAGTCATGCAATCCTTTGTAATTTAATGAGGTTGTTATCGGAAAAAATTCATCAATATTTTTTAATTAACTTGTTATAATAAACAGTTACTTGTTAGGTAGAAACAGCGTACAAATCTTTCGAGATGCCAATATTTTGGACTTAAGTTAGCATTTTTTCAGGCATAGAACCAATGTTCCAATGCTTGATTTTTTTAAAAAAAATTTCTAGGTTGAGATGAAAAGTAAGATAATCATTCGCCGGAAGATTGTTCAACGTCTTTGCAAAAATAACATGCAAAGCATGTCAATAAAGTCACTTAAACGTTGTTATTACTTGGTTTTCGTCATTAGTTTCCACTGAAGGACTGGGAGCATACATGGAAATTAAAAACAAATCGTTGGTTTAAATTACGCTTATTATTCCTCAATTAAAATATTCTAATAATAGAAAGGCAATGAATTTAGAAAACATTTCGAGAGTTTTGGGCTATTTGAAGTAATCCAGAAGTTTACAGAGATCCAACTGTTTCATCATGAATCGAAATCGGTCCAAAAATTGTCCGTCCATCATGCAAAGTTTATGATCGCTTGTTTAGTTTACCTTTCACAATCAGTTTAAGGCTTCTTTATAATCCCCCAGAAGAATAAAATAATTACCCCTATAACTTGTATTTTGTAATAATAACTGATTTGAATTTCTAGTTGTCCCATTAAACATACTAAATATTCATTTAATAAATATTATCATTTTAATTAAAGATTTTTGGATATTCAGTTAGTGAGTTAAGACAAATTACACAGATAATTGCATTATTTTAATAAAACAATATTTTGTTTCTTTGCGAAGAAGTGGTTGAATGTAAGACTGCAATTTATTTTAAAAGTTTATTTTGGTAATAAAAGGGTGAGTGGTAAAGGGACAACAAGATTATGTCGTCAGAGTCGAAAACATTATAATTCGCTTATTGCTATGTATCGCTGTGAATCGCTAATCAGCATTTTCGTTAAATAAATGTTATCAATTTTTATAATTTTTACCCATATTTAAATTCTAAATTTAGATTTAAATTCGTTCACCATCTAAACCAATTCTTTTATACCTTATATGGTGCCTTATACCTTATGCGGTAATTTAAAGAACTTTATAAAAAATTGTTTATTTATCTAAAACCCGCTCAGGCCCAGCCTACCCAAGAGGGTGTAAGGCCTTCCACAGGCTGCAGGGAAAACATATGAAACAAATCGAATGAATTACATTAAAAAAAGTTGCAAAGTACCCCAAGGGGTGAGCAGAAAAATTTAAATATCATCGTTTACAACAATGAACTAAAACAAGTTAAAGAGCAAAACACAAAGCACAAAAAGATTAAGAGCAAAAACACAAATCTCAAAAACCTAAAGAGTAAAAACACAAAAAGATTAAGAGCAAAAACACAAAACTCAAAACCCCAAAGTGATTAAGAGATTAAACACAAAAAGATTAAGAGCAAAAACACAAAACGTAAAAACTCAAAGAGCAAAAACGCAAATTTTCATAATTCGATCGCAATCGCTTAGACTAAATAGAATAATCAGACGCTTCTCGCAAAAGATCTCTCCAAGATTATTTCGCCTGCGTATAAATCTATAGTATAACATCCATAGCTGCGTCTGATCTCCATAGCAACAACAACTTTTAGCTTAGTAAGTACCTCCTGAAGTGTTAAAAATTTTATTTGCAAAGCTATAATAATTATCGCCAAATTATTTTGTTGCTTTATCTTATTGGTACTAATCATGTGGGTTGACAAATTAATTTGATGCCTATTTAATAGTGAAATTTTATGGACGATTTTTTTGAATAACGAATTTAAGGATTAAATTTTTCTCTGCGATTTTTTGTAGTCATTTTTTTCTAAATATTTCGATATTCTGCCTAAAGATAAATGAAGTAAAAGAGCTAAAGATGCTGCTGAATTAGCAAGACAATATGAAATCTCTAAAACATGTCAGAACAGTGCTGATTTATCGAACCAAATCCAACAGCTGGAAATGCAAGTTTAAGTATTAAAAAATGGCCAACATCCACAACCTTCCTCACAAATTGATACAAATATTGCTGCAGTTCTCAACACGTTAATGGAATCCTGGAAACAATTATTATATCAACAAATATATTCACCAAATGTAATACAAATTACATCAACTAATGATACGGCAGATTCTATTCAAATATTTCAAGGAAATATAATGGATAATGCGTCTGAGTAGATGAAAGAAGTTGACAGAATTTCAATATTATAGAACTCGACAAATGAACTCAAATTGACAAAGGTTATCTCACGTCTCTCCGAATGAGCTAAAAATTTGCAAATAACTCAAGGTTACCATTACAATGACTGAAATGAGTGGAAATCTGATTTTTCATCAAGATTTAAAAAGCGCATTACAATGCAAGAATTTTTAGTACATAAAAGTGACCGTAAACTGAAGAGGAACGAAAGCTTAGTAGATTACATTTACGCAAAAAGACGCTGTCTTGAAAGAAGCTCATTTTACTATACTCCAATCTGACCGCATTTCGATGATTATCGGTGACATTACTGAAGAAAAGTGGCAAATTGCTTTAGTTACACAAAATTCCACTAATCGACAGAGCAATTGCATTTAACGCAATTCGTAATATGCAGCATGAAAACAGGTCACGCCAGTCGCACGGATTACTCTCATCACCGTACTTTCAGTCAAGACCTACTGATTCACATATTGAAGAGCTTCACAAATACAATCCGGCGACAGATGAAATTTGAAATATCACTTGTAGCAGATGTGGATACAAAGTCCATGCTTCGTTTATGTGCAATTTAGCCCCTCCTCAAAGAGGTTCGCCAATAACTCCTCTAAGAAATACATTACGCCTCTCTCAGGATTCAAACAATCAAACACTCCTTTTCCGCATTCTAGAAAATGCGGAAAAGGAGTCAACAAAAAGGACTAGAATGCCCGTGAGTCCTCACCACGCAGCGCAGAGTGTGGTATTGTCATTCGTCTGAGGTTGCTTGATGAATAAATACATTGTGTTTCTGTGTTATTATTATTGTAGAAGTTTCAAGGTTAGTTTACATAAGATTTTAATTTAATATATGCTTTAATTTAATCATAAGCACTATAAGAATTGATTGTTTTATTTTCCGTGCGAGAAAAACGTGTAAGTCAATTTTAACTTGAGTTTTAGTATATTATATCGCATTATGCCAATGTGAAATTGTGTTTTGTTGAAAGAATTACTTGTAACCTATACGAAATAAGTGAAACTTAAATGTTGCGCCGAAAGTTTTTTGACGTTTGGTTTGTTAATGCCAAAGAATCAAGAATAGGTGCTTTGATAAATTGTATATTACAAGAATTTGGTGCCCCTTTTCTATCAGAAGACATGTTAAAAACTTTAAAAGTTATAATCAGAAGTGTTATCCAAAAATTTGAACATAAATTGTCGTAGTTGCGCAGCCACAGTGAACGCTTCCTAAAAACCAATTCTTAGTGGTTAGATGAATGCAATCATTTCCTGATATTTCCACAGGAAGTATAGAAACTATTTCAAATCCTGGACCGGATAGAAGAACCGCCAGACCACAAAAAAGTTTGAAAGTTGTCGAATACAACACATCTGGAAAAATCAAGCCAGGAAGATTTATCGATGGCGGCATAAGTACAGCTTCGCAGAGAAGACAACAGAAATACAGCAGCAACTGTAAATAAATTGCGTCATTTTTCCCCAGAAGAGGTATTATAATAAAAAAAGCGGGGAAGCGTTTTTTCAAGGCCAAAACAAAGTGGTCTTTAGGAAGACCAAACGGTTGGATGGAAAACTTTGATGGTTGAAGCAAATTTGTTTGCATGTCAATATAAAGTAATAGGGTAGGAAACAATCAAAATACATAAGAGCATGTATCCAGCTTATCATAAAATTAAAGCGGCAAAACAGTTGTGCTATCCGAGTGGCGTAGATACAACAGAAACCCTTGCAGAAATAAAATTGCAATCACTAATGGATCACACTATTACGCGATTATACAAAGTGCAAGAAGGGATCTTAAAATATTTATGAGACCTGAGAACTCTGCACATAATTGTGAAGTAGGGTTGAGATGGGGTGGAAAAAAATAGATACAAGGTGGAGATTTTCAGGTGAAAATTGCTCTGACGAAAGTTTATTTAACACATCAACAGTGCCTATTCAGATATACCCAGTGAATAACCAAAAAATTATTATTTATATTTAGGTTAAAATATATGTCTGAAACCCTTACCGTGCTTTTTTATTTCATAAAAAACCCTTAACCATTTATTTAACCAACTGAGTGTGGAATAAATAATTTTGTCCCTCTAGACTACGAAAATATCACACTGTTATGCACCAGAAGTTACACTTCTGCAGACTTTCGCCACAGTAGCAATCGCACCTCAACAACAAGACCAGTGGCCGCAATCTCAAATGATTGTCATACTATAAATTGGATTAAAATTAATACAAACTCGCGTGCTTTAATACATCCTATTATTAAGAAAAACACCGAAGTTCAAGCTCTGTGATCCATGGGCAGACATCACAGTTATTCAACAATCGTGTGTTTCAGCTGATTATTTCATTCAGACGTGGACTGATGGAGAGTTCCAGGTTGTTGTCACGAAAGAACGCCCATATCCTTATCTCCTTAAATATCCCCTTAAATATCAATGTTGGCAAAATTAACCATTTTATGCCAAAAGTTGGAATTTGCACCAAACTTTCATTTTCGCTTATCCTAGGATTTGACTGGCAACAACAAATTCAAGCCAGATGCATTTCCGAACCTAACAGCTCATCGTGTATGTCGACACCATCTGAACTTCATCTTTATTAATCCATTCAGGCATCCACACACAGTATCAGTTGCATTTCTTCTAACGAGCCTTTATCACCTTTAGATGATGTTATTTTGCCAGTAGCAGCGCTAAGTTTATTCCATACCGATTCGCAATTCATTCTAAAATCAAACTGCAGATATTATCGGTTTAGAAAATATTGATTCTGAGCAAGAAATTGATGAAACTTTGAACGCAATCAGTGTTGCAATAGGAGATATTTGCCATTCACTTTCCCAGAGGAAGCTCCGTGTCAAAAGATAATTAAAATTATTTACGTGAAGTTCCTAATTGTGAAAAACGCAAAATTAAGGAACCAGCAAATAATGTAGAAGGCTGTAAATGCAAGGGATAACATGAAAACGATAAAGTTGGACCATAGTGAAATTGGGGAAAATCGACCAAAACATGAACCTATGTCTGGTACTCTTAAAGGAAATGAAACTCGCCGTGAAGATCAACTCCACCTTCTAATATCAGCAAGGGCAAAAACCGCATATAATGTGTGAGAAAGACACTTGACCAACAAACGAGGATTTGAATTTCATTGCCACCTCCAATCGTTTAAATCTCGAGATCTAGCATTGTACGACTGACCGAAACAATGTCATTATACACTCTCACCAATGTTCAAAGGACCATTTGTGATTGTTCCGTCCAGTCGGGCCAGTATGCTTCAAGGTCAAGTCTGTGCAGGAACAAAGAAAGTTACGGTAGGTCTTCTTACGGTACGGTACATCTTCGTGCATAGTACAAACGAAATACGCTGAAATTGTAAACTTAGAGGAAGAGGAGGTAGCGGCAATGGAAGTAGATGACGACCGAAATGTTCCTGGCGCCAAAAACGTTGACAAAAATGGGTCGAGACGATATGACATGCGTCGGAACCGTCGACCATTCAAAAGATATGAACAATTTCTTCGATATATGTCTTTCATTTGGCCTTCCTTTTTCGCTTCAATTTCAAAATTTCTTTTCTAAATAGTTCATTGAGCAGGGACGAATGCAAGACTCCAATTTATTTTTAACATTTATATTGGTAATAAAAAATGAGTGGCAACGGAACAACAAGATTATGACATCAGAGTTGAGAACATCATAATTCGCTTATCGCTATGTATCGCTGTGTGTCGTTAATTAAATGTTATCCATTTTTATAATCTTTGGCTGTATTTAAATTCTAAATTTATATTTAAAGTCATTCACCATCTAAACCATTTCTTTTATACCTTATAAATGGCTGAATAGAACGTTTTGTTAGCGCACTATTATACCGTGTATTCTACAAGATAAAATAAACCGATAAAGTATTCTGCAGAAGCTGTAAAGTATTGTCTCTTTTTGCTTCTAAAGTTTTCATTATCATAGGTTTGTTTTTGTACTTTACATATATACTGTTCATTTTTCTGGAATTTCGTTTTAATATTCCCCAGCACAACTCTTTAGTGAAAACAAACAGGCTTAAAAGGAGATCTCTCTTTAAGGAAAGAGTATAATTATTTATTTAAATTAGAAATAAAATTAAGGTATAATATATAAGAAAGAACTCATAGTGCTTACATATTTGAAAATATAATCGTAATTAATAACTGTGATGCCATTAAACTGGTAAAAATTTCTCGGTTAGAAGTTTCAACAATTATTGTAAATTTGGTGTACTTTTTAAAAGTACACCAAATTTACAATAATTGTTGAATATAATTGTCCATTTCAATTGTTCATTGTTGAAAATAATTTTTCATTTTAAATGAAAAAAGCTGTAACCATAGATTTCTTTATACGAAACGAAAATTGATATTTCGATATAAATAAGACATGTTTTAGTAAACTAAAATAAAGAATTTAAATTTCACCATAGAAAGATGTTATTACAGATCTCAAGTGGTGAAATCTATCTCAGAGCTTTTTCAATAATTTTTAATGTAGATTCAAAAAGGTTTATCTTTTAATGTAGCCATAACCAACATCAGAATGCTTCAACAATTAACGAATATTTCTTAATATCTGTAAGTAGTAATTAAAAGTATTTACAAAAGAGAACGTATCTTCTGAATGCTTAAAGCCTTACTAAACCTGCAAATGAAAATCTTTCCTCTGTTCTATTTAACCCTTTCACGTTCACTACATGTTTCGTTTTGAAAATTACTAAATTTATTTCAAAAATGAATATTAGACATTTAGCTGATCATAAATATGTAATACTAGCATTTTTTCATTTTCGAGAAATTTGTGGTGTCACATTGAAACTAACGAACGTTAACAGGCTATTTTTCCTATGAATAAGTTATCATCGAAATGCAATTTAAATTATGTATTTAATTTTTAAGTCTACGCGAGTATTCAGGATAATAAGAATTCATTGAGAATTCAGGAATCAAGTTATCATGGAAATGCAATTTAAATTATGCATTTAATTTTTAAATCTACATGAGTATAGAGGATAATCAGCCTTCATAAAATTCAATATTACTTTCGGAGGTTCAATTTTAAAAAAATATCAATTTGTGCAAGAACCCTCATCTTTTTGTTTCTCTTAGAGATCAAAAGCAATTTAGCTCTAGTTATGCCGATATTTTTTAGAATACTAAAGGTATTGAAGTGGAGTTTCTATGCATGTTGATCTACCCTAGTACCACAAAAATATTGTACAATATTTTACGATATTGAACAATATTTGCAATATTTTATAATATTGTACAATATCATATAATATTATATAATATCGAACAATATTGTACAATATCGGGCAAAGTGTTGTGCTATCTGGGTATTATCTGGCTCCTAAGTTTTGAAAGAAATATTACGCTAAATTTCGTCCATGCGCAGAGCAAAATTGCTTAATGTGCGGTTTCACTGTGAAACCACTGAACGCGAAAGGGTTAAAAAAAACCCTTTTCGGCAAGCTTGAAAGCAAAGGTAGATTCCTTTACATTAATGTGTTACAAAACTAATGAAATATTACATATTGACCAATACAGACATAGCCAATGACTTTATTGTTCCTACACATTGTAATATTTACTCTGTGATTCTGTTTTCATCACATTTAATTTTTTACTATATCAAGGTTTTATCATTCAATTTTTCATTCCAAAGAGTTATGATAGATTTTTCGGTCAGTACATTGGTCGATTTTTTTATATCTGAACACATAATCATTCAACAGGCAGGAGTCATAATGAAATAAACATCTCAGCAGTGCAAATATCTCCTAGATAACATTAAGCTAGTCTAGTATATCTGAAACAGTAGCAAGAAATTGACTCTCGACACGAATGAAAAAGACTCTAAATTTAAAAATTAATTTATTTAATCTAAGTTATATAGGCTATAATTGTGCGCACATTACTTTGTCATATGGTAAAATCACATGACATGAAACATTTAAATACTACTAAAATGGGCTCATTTAGAGAACTCCCTGGTTACAGAGATAATAGTCACCAAATTCTTAACACATAAGAGAATAAAAATTATTAAACATTGTGAGTGGAAAATTTAATATGTGTGTTTAAAGCATAGGATATGAATGTAGTCAATTTGAACTGTAAATTTAAATCTCCATCGACGGTTAAAACCAAATACTAAGGCAGGAAATCCTAAAACAATTTTAAAGTTAAGGAGATATTTTTCAATATCAGAAAGGATAAAGGGAACTCTTATTTAAATATCTATCGTTTTTGGTTATTTTATATTAATTTTATTAAAGAAATCATAGTCCCGCCATGTTTAGTTAAATATCAAATTAAAGTAATCTGTCAAATTAACTGATTATCAAATTAACTTTTTGATTAATTAAAATTAACTGTTTACTTAATTAAAGTTAAAAAATTAATTGTTACAAAATCTTCCTAAAAACTTCTTTATGGCTCAAACTATTTGCCAGCAATCTTTATCTTATAATTATATAATAATTATCTCTGTATATATGTTCCACATCTTCTCCTAAACCACTGGACTGATTTCAATCAAACTTTGCAAACTTTTTATTTAAGAAAAGAAAAACGTCATCTTCAACTTTTCAAAGCTTAAAAGTTGCTTAAAATTCCACTTAATTAAAAATTAGGCAAGGCTTTTTTCCGCGATATCTTTCATTTCCATAAATTTGTTTCTCTCATTTTAATATTTGTTCAAAATTAGTTTTACACTGAATTCATAACAACATTCTTGTTGAAGAACAACAATAATACTAAGAACTGTTTCCAGAAGGAAGAATGCTAAAAGAAAATTTTAACTGTAGACGATTAACAATTTATATCGGGACCAACTATTGATTTATTTTCATGCTTTAAATTAATGAATAATTAACTAGTTAATTTATTTGTTTCAAAATATTCTTTAAAACCTTTCTTTTACTTTGGTAATTGTTAACAAAATTTGAAGTACCTATATAACAAATAATAATGTATGGAGAAAACGGCTGTTTTTAAAAGTCGTCTGTTTCAATTGATATTCTCATTTTTATTAAAAACGTTTTAGATCAGAGAAAGAATTTGTGTATTATAATATTTATACAATAGTAATTTTTACATTAAAAATATTAATCAAGAAAACATTTTAATCCGGAGCAAAGCCAGGTATATGAACTTGTTTACCATATAAAAAGTGAAAGTGAATGAGGTTGATGAGAACTTATAAGTTCTAAGTAATTCTTGCTGTCAAAAAACTTTCAATATAAAAGCAGTTTGTTATGATAAAGTGATAATTCCCCTAATTGAAATTTTCTTTCTATCTTCAATGGTAACGGAGCTATGGGGAAAAGATAAGTTGGGGGAATTGAACATCGCTTTTCAGCTCATAACTTCTAAGCAATTGTAGCTGTCACAAAAACTTTTAATATAAAAGTTGTTCGTTATGATTGCGTGATAATTCCTCTAATGGAAAGTTTCTTTCTATCTTTAATCGTAACAGAGTAATGGGGAAATGATAATTTGGGGAGGGGATTAGATATCGTTTTCAGCTCATAACTTCGAAGCAATTTTAGCTGACAAAAACTTTTGAATATAAAAGTTGTTCGTTCTGATGAGGTGCTATTTCGCCTAATTGAATTTTGTGTTCCTTTCTTTAGTCGTAGAATTGAATTTTCCCCTATCTTTAGGCATTTTAGCTCTTAACTTCTAAAAAATTGCAGCTATCAAAAAAGTTTCAATACAAAAGTTGTTTATTATAAAGAGGCAATAATTCGCCTATTGAAAATGAAATTTTCATTCCCCTACCACTTCCACCCCCCTTTTAGTTGGTTAGCCCATCTACAAACTCGGTCGATATTTTAACCGACCTTACAACATATCCCTCACCGGTTAAAATCTAATCAAAATTACTCTACTTATCGTGTTCACAAGATAACATTGGCAAAAGCGTTATGTATATACGTCTCTACTAATTATAAGGAAAAGAACATTTCGCCCTCTATTCTCATAAGGATTAGAGCTACAAGAATGAAAACGGGTAGAAGAGACTGCAAATGACGAGAGCTTTATATATATATATATATAAACTTTTAACGGACGGTGGTTTGGGGTTCTAGGGGTCATGATCGGTGAAGATCTGTAGAAATTTTCCGAAAGTCGTGTCATGAGAACCATTGCAATAGGTAGACTTCCTATAAGGAATCTACCTAAAAGTAAATAAGTATTCTAGCTATGTGCGTTATATATAAAAATATAAAGATTAACAGAAGAGCTGAATTATTTTTTAAAACGGTGCTGAATGAGAAACTTAGAGCCAAAAAGATTTTAATATTTCACCCTAAATAAAGTCTTGATAATGTATTGTAAAGAGGATATCAAGAATTATTCAGCACACTTACACAAGAATTAATTGAAAATGCCTTTAAGATGAAATCTATTTAAATGCGAAGTACTTGTATTATTCAGATAGCTTTTTTTAGACGCTGATAACGCTAAATATTATCCAAATACCCTTGTAGTCGCTCATAACAGTGTTTGATCTTTACTACTCTTTGTGTAGGGAAAATAATATTAACATTTGTAAGTTTATAAGATTACAAAAAATTGAATCAGTTTTGTAAATCTAGCAATATTTTAATGTTATAATATTACAAATAAATTATCAAGGAATCTCGCCTTAGATAAAATTTTAAACTAAATTCCGCGTCGAATTAACATTTTTGATAATATTATACCAGAGAAACGCATATTAAATGTTTTATTGTAGTAAAAACATTAGTTTAAACTAATAAAAAAAAAAACAATTTGCTTCTAACTTGTTTATATGAAAAAAACATCCAGACTACATATATATTTGAAAAAATATGTAATAAATTAAATTTACAGAAAACTAACAATTTTAATTAACTTTTGATTCTGTTTTCAACTAGTTTAAAAATAATTCCGAATACATTTTATAAATAAGATATTTATTAATTATAATCAACATTTCATGTTAAATATTATATTTGTAATAGAAATCTTTAAAACATTCCCAGATTTTTGCCTTAATATTCTCTGATAATTTTGTTACTTTTTAGAGAGTGATTCTTTTAGTTACGAAGCACTATTTAAATGTGAAAGTAGATGATGCATTGATCCTTTAAGCATATGTTTTATCATCATAAAAACTATTTAATATTTGTTTTCTTCAAAATTAAATTGAGAATATAGACGATACGTTCATCTTAATTAAATCTGAATGTTAAATATTTTTAGAAGCAACTATTTACATTTGAAAAGAGCTACTGAAACTTTGCTGCCATAATTAACTTCTACAAACAGAAAAATGACTTATGCCGCAATCTTTGTTGCTTGGCTACAGCACGGTTTAATAAATCAACTCAAAACAGGATATGAAACAGTAATTAATGGCCCTGTAAGAAGCAGTATTATCATATTGTTTGCAGAGTAGAGATCCACAAAATGTCACGCATGCGTCTGAAGGTTGATTTCCAAAGTATTTTAGATTAATTATCTCTGAAAGAAAACCCATTCATGATGTGGAGGAAAGCATACGTAAGATATAAATTTTTAAAAAATAAAGACTTTTTAATATTAATTTTCATACTTTCAAATTACGAGTTGTTGATGGGAATACAGCTTTAATATTGTCAAGGCAGATGCCTAATAAGAAGCTTTTCTAATAATTTTGGAAGGCACTCGGGCGAAATACATTAAATTTAATCATCTTTGCATGATGTATTAAAATGGATATCGATTGACGCGTTAATTGTTCCCAGTTTATGGAATAAATCTGAGCTTAATGCGTTATTAAATCTGTGCTAGTATGTCATACGTTGTTTCTAATCACGTGGAGTAGATATAACCCAGAAGTGTGCAGGTTCGACTAATAATTCAAGACTCAGGCTAGATTTATCTAAATTAAAAATACTACCATGACTTAATCAGTTTTAGTTCAGTACTCTTTCCACGGTGAATATTTTCTGTGTTATAATATAATTCAAATATATAAGCTGTTTAGAAACAAAATGTTTTTTAAATTTTTTAACATCTTTTAATGGATTGCTATCTACTTCGGTGAATAAATCCAAAATTTTCATCTTTTAAACATTTAAAAGATCTTTTCTCACAAATTATAATAATTGTTTTCACCGAAGCGGAGGGAATCTATAGTTTAATATCAAGAATATAATGTATGAAAACTTTTAATGTATAATTTTATTTTAAACGTTCACATTTTGAAGAAGTATTCATGATGAAACATTGTTAATACAAAATTACAAAAATTGCAAACTACTTTTCCAAAGTATTTTTAAAGCCGGATATGATGTAAAAAGTCTGTTTAAATTAAACTTCGTTATGAATACTTTATTAATCTTGATTTATTATTAGTTAATATTTTATTAATAATAAATCAAGATTAATAAAAGCTTATTAATCTTGATTTATTATTATTAAAATATTAACTAATCACAAAATTCCCTTATCACAAAATAATTCCCTTTTCACAATTATTTGTATTCCACAAATAATTGTGAAAAGGGAATACAAATAATTGTGAAAAATACAATTATTTGTATTCCCTTTCCACAATTATTTGTACTTTTATTCCTTCCCTTTGTACAATTATTTGCACAAAATAATTCCCTTTGTACAATTATTTGCACAAAATAATTCCCTTTGTACAATTATTTGTATTCCCTTTCCGCAATTATTTGTATTCCCTTTTCACAATTATTTGTGATTCCCTTTTCACAATTTTGTGATAAGAGAATCACAAATAATTTTTCATTTATTTGTGATTCCCTTATCACAAAATAATTAGATTTTAATCTTAAAAATCTAATTATTTTGTTATTTTAATCTTAAAAATCTAATTATTTTGTGATAAGGGAAAAGCACCATTTCTATAAATGTTTATTTCGGAAGAATCCAGTCGTATGAATTAAGATTTTGGAAAGTAAATGATTATTTATTAAATTTAGTATGCAAATTCGACAAATACCAATTACTATTCTTTTTCATACCAAGTTTTTTTTTCCAAAATAAGGGATTGTTAAAATGTAACTGATAAACGTTATTAATATTACATATATCGAAAATCTAATATTTTGAATCTGATTATAAAAGGTTAAATTGAGTAGTTCCTTTTAAAAAAGCTATAAAATAATATTATTATGTTGAATTTACTGAGTGTCATGACAGATTAATTCATTAAAAAATCGCTTGTAATATACATGATTTATTTATTATAAATCATCGAAAGTCTGACTATATTTTCAGATAAATTCTTTTATCTTTGAATGTAGGCAATACCATTTTATAATATTTATTCAAATTAATCAGGTGAATGCAATTCAAATATAAAAAAGATGGAAATTCTATTTTGGAACATTGTTTGGAGAGTTGATGTATATAAATATACAACTATGGAAATCAGAATGTCACATGAAAATAAATCTGTCATAATCTCCTAAACAGCTACGAAATTAAATAGTTATCTAAAATATCGAACAAAGAATATATACTTCGATTTCCTTTAAGGCATTTAATTAATATATTTAAAAAATATAAAATATATAAAAATATATACAAATATAATATAATATAAAAATATAATATATATATATATATAAATCCTTTTGTACAATATTTAGAACAGTTGTACATCCAGGACGATTAATAAGGTAAATAAATATTTGAGTAATAGTGCTTGAAAGACAAACATAGTTTTCATTTATAATATTAGTATATGCTCAACAGAATTCAAATGCATTCTTTCAGTTAAATCTGTTTGGAAACCATAATAAGAAATATCATGAAAAATGAGGTTTAAAATTTAAATATAACCCCGATATTTTAATCTTGATTAATTCAGAACTGAAAAAAATTTTTCTTGTTGTTATTTTCCTTTAATTTATAGAAAGTTTCTTGTTTTAAGCACGAAACAATGCAAGCAATATTTCCAGAAAACATATTAAACCATTATCATAAAACTTATACCGCCATCCATTTATAACGCTTCTTTCTTTATCAGTGCCTTTAACTACAGCGGGGATTTATGCACATGTAGAAATGATACCGGTAATCAATTGTCCATTTCTGTTGCGCCTACATTTATATCCGAGTGATATTTTTTTTCTTTCGAGGCGAGGTACATGCATTAGCTTAGCTTAGCGATAGCACTCACGCCCCAACAATGATCTTACGCAGAAAAATAAAACTTTGCCCTTTTCTATAAATCTTGGAGCACAGGGGTTTGTGTAACCAATCGAACACATTAAGCTTCCCCCTAATGTGGGTATTGATCCTTTTTCTATCCATAAAATGTTTTCTCTTTCGTTTCATTGGTCCACTATAAACCCCACCATTCCCTCCCATCTGTTTCTTCACCATGTCTTGTAATCACCCGTATTTTACGAGAAGCCGGAAATTTTCGCTAATGCTGAATAAAGAGGGCAAAAAAGAACACAGAAAAAACCCTCCAAGAACCAAAGAAAAACCCCAAGAATCAAGAGGCACGACACAAGAAGATGGAAAAAAAGGACACGGGATTTATCTATGCAAGCGTCAAATTTGAGTTTCTAAATTTTTTTTCATGTTTTGTTCGGCTGTGTTCTAAATAAGAAGAATGCCGTATGTAGATGGGATGCAATTTTTTCTTCATGCAAATTTTTGTCGAAGTATTTTAGTAGGGAGAGGGAAACAAGTATTTCTTGTAACGTGCATTTAAGAGGAAAATCGCTACAATCAGTATTTTCTTCTTTTTTTATTATTTCGCTCGTTTTTCCTTTTCTTTCTGAAATTTGAATACAAATTCTATTTATCATTTTTCAATCCATTGTTTTTTTGCCACTTTTTACATTATGCATGATAACATTCACTGAATAACTTTGAAAAGAAAAATTGTGGAACAGACTGAAAGGCTTTATTCAATAATTTATTTAAAGTATTTTCTATTCATCTTCTGAGAATGCATTTATGTCATCAAGCAAGCAAATCTTTCTCATCCATCATTAAGGTTTATGTTATTCTATATCAATGATTAATAATTCACTGAATCATTTCTGCATTTTTCTAGAACTCAAACCTTTGTCCTTAATAAAAAATAAAGTGCATTTGCGAAAATATTTAATAAACTATATAATTTAAGAGTACTTTTCAAATAACATTTAAAAGTTTAAATTTTCTAAAAAATTTTATTGCAATTTTAACTACAATACTACTATTGCGAACTCCTAAATGTATACAGGGTGGTCATAAATAATTGGACCAATTTCAAAAATTAATAAAAGAAAAACTAATAATGCTACAACTGCGTCCTTTATTTTGAATTAGAGAGCAAATAAAAATGTTTTTTTCAGGTACCAGAATGATGCGTGGCGTACCATTGCGGCGTTTAAATTTGCTACCGCGAGAAATTTCCATACGCAATGGCCACATATCAACAGCAGCCGATGCTCGTTTTCTCGTTTCCTTTTTTAGTTTTTTCCTTTGAATATCTTGAAAACTATTCAGTTTTCGAATTACAATTCATTTAACAAATTAAAAAGCGTAAGATTCCCTACAAATAGATTCTTTTGTTCTGGTTTCTTCTGGTTTTAATAGTTTCAGAGATAATGGTTCTCAACAAAGGGAGATAGGGAATAATTTACCGCCACCTAGACCGCCGTAACGGCGCTTTACCTATCTAAAAGATTTTTTAAATGCGCTCTGATTTTTTAAAAAAACGTAGCAGTAAGATTATTTGTTAATTTTTGAAATGTTTCCAATAATGTAAGACCACCTTGTTAATTATAAATTAGGTTCCTGGTTAACAATACTATAACTTAATGTTAATATTTTACTTAAAACAGTAGTAAAAATTATTTTTCGTTATTTTTAAGCACTGAAAGAAACTACATACGTAATAAATAATTTCAAGTTAAAGGAAAACTTATATATATTTCTATTCTTTTTCTAAATATAAAGAATTTGATTTTCTTCAGATATTTGGTGCAGACGTAGTACACTGGTAGATACTTCGTAGAATAAACTCAGTATAATTATTTGAGGAATTTGAGCTTCTCTGTTTTATAGATTTGCGGATTTCTGATCCAAAGTTTTATACTTTTTACCATTAAATTTCGATTCAATAGATTTAGCTTCTTTAATAAAGATTAATAATGTTAACCCTATTCCTACATGGTTCGGTCATTTAAAAACTTATAAATTGTAGTAAATTACTTGTAAGTCATTTCAATAGCATTGTTACAGAGAAAAATTTATTTTTTGAAACATCTCGTACAAATTTTGCATTTTACCAACGAAGAGATTCAGAGGAACAGAATCACAAATACAGGATTGTCATAAATTATTGCACCCATTTCAAAAAATAATAATAAAAAAACTCTATAATGCAGAGACTTCGTTTTATTTACCCTTTATTGGTCGTATTTTATTTCGAATTTCCGACCCCAAAAAAGCTTTATATTACTGCTGAAAATTAATATATGTTCTATCCTGAATTCTAAAATGAAAAATATTTTTGTCAGTAAGCAGGTTTTGCTTGACCAACTGGTGGTCATGCATGTGATATCCCTTTCATTGATCTCCACTTTCCCCTGCAATGCAACAAAGTTTGAAATTAAAGCAAAATACTCTCTAATAATATATTTTTCAAATCTATTGCTTTGAAGCATTTAAGATGAATATCTGCATGAAAACAGTAACTTAAGAAAGCTAAATTACTGAAAACACAAAATGGCGAACATATCCATTCAAGGCGGGAAACCTTACCACAAGAACATGAGGAAAGTAGGATTAGCTGTGCTATCTCTTAGTAGTATTCAGAAATACGAAAAAAATCGCGTAGTATAACGAGACGCGTAAAAAACAACGAATTCACTTTCAACGATGCAACGTCGAATGACATGTGAAGCCGACCTTATGAGTAGAAAAAATCCGAACGTATGACATGCGACGCCTATCAAGGAGAGGTTAAATGAGAGAGGAGTTCAAAAATTTTTTTGAGATAGGCGCGCTCCAACAAAGTGTCAAAATGGTTACCGTGCAGCAAAAGGCACTTCTGGCTCGTCTCTTGTTCCATAAAAACAAATTTGTGAGTCTCCAAGTAAGAATTTCACAGAGCGTTGGTATGAGAAATTAAAGGGAACTTCAAATGAACATCAGTTAGGGATACTTTCGCTCCTTAATTGCTTATACCAATGCTTAATGCAGATCTTACTTTGAGATCCATAGATAACAGAATAATTTTTATAACAGTGACAGTTGATTTGCTTTCGTGGAACCAAAGACGTGCCAGATGTGTCTTCTGCTGCACTGTAGCCATTTTGAGACATGCGTTGGATTGCGCAGATTTAGTTTGCCGTGACAGTTTTTTTAGATATTCCCTCATTTCAAAAAAATGAACGAAGTGGCTACATTATACAGTTTTTTATATTAATTTTTGAAATTGTTCCAATAATTTATGAACACCTTGTATAACCTACGTTTTAGACAGAGTAAAATTCAAGCATTGTTATTTATTATTGACTTATGCAATTAACTGTTATATATCATAAAAAAGAAATTTTAGGTTTTAAGTTCATGAATGTTTTAATGTTTTATCTTTATTAAAGAAATTTTATGAAGTCTTTTGATGAGGAAATTATAGTGCAACTCTGAATCCAGGATAATCTACACAACCACCGTCTGACTAAATCATGTTGAATGCAGTTTTCATTTCGACACTTTCACAAACTACATTAATGCAAGCTTTTTTTTAAGTTAGAAGTTTAGTAAAATAGCATTTCATGTGATAACATATGAAATATGTTTATATTTCTATTTAAATCAATATCCTGTATTCATTCTTGATAATAAAAACAGTCTTTCTGTTTTATTATAACTGATTACTGTCTATTATAAGAAAAGTACATTTAAATATTTTATAGATGGAACATTTTCTTTATTAATCGAAAGATATATTTTCACATTCTTTGAAATTGTACAGAAGTACTGATTTCATCTTTTGCTTTATAAGGATACGGACCATTTGCAAAACTCGTTCTCTCTTTAAATAAGGTTAACTACTACTTAAGGTAATCAAGAAACATTTCGCTAATAGTTAAAGTGCAGTAATATTAGACATAAACTCTTTTAATGTGCAAAATACGGATAAAATTTAATTCATCATTCCTTTCAAAGATAAATTTTCTGCTTAGTTCAAAAGAAGCTTTATTGTGACTGTAGGAACCACTTTGCTGTAGATTTCATCATTAAAACTTCTCTCTTCGTATCTTTCATCCCATAAAGTAGTTTTACATTTCCAGAGCTAATAATTTTATTTAAGTTCTAAAAATTAGGCTTCCAACGCTTCAATGAGGTGTTTTTTTTCATACATGGTTTCAGAAAATTGTTTTCTCATGTGAAGTAGCATTTTCTTCTTCATTGCAAATTAGTTCAAACAAAATTTTAGCTGCTCTTTTGCTTTCATCAACATAATTTTCTGAAAGAAATTTTGAAAAAGGTTATTTTAAAGGTGATTATTAGCTATTTTTATAGGTTTAATTCACCTTGTAGAAGCATGTCGGTATTATTTTCTAGGACTAAAATTTTGAGTTCTTTTCATATATACACAACAACGCAAAATTATATCTTTAACAGAAGCTAGGTTTTGCCTTATAATAAATTAGCGTTATTTATTTATTGATCGAAATATTGCCTTTTTTATGCTTACATCATTAAATATTATGAATGATTATATGGGTGAATTTCATCATTATATGTCATTTTAATCCCTTCAAATAGTGTTTTAAATCACATAATCATTAAAAATCAATTATTAGAATATTAATAAGAACACAAGTTTTATCTAAGCATCATTTGTAGGAAGTTAAAGAGCAAATATGTTAAACTTCAGATGACCAAGTCAGATCATAAAATGTCCCCAATGCCAGTTTCTGCCAAATATTTAATTAAAAAAAATTTTAGTGATTTCAGTTATTTTACAGCTCAGTTTGAAAATATTTTATTTCGAATTCTGAAGTCTTCCCCCAAGAAAAAAATAAATGCCAAAAAAATTACATTTTTATTTGAAGAAGCTAGAAAACTCGACAAAAAACTACCAAGAAATGTGATAAGCGCAATAAATTTGTTTGCAGAAATCATGCAAATATCATAACAACAATATATAAGGAGTCCAGTAATCAAAATGGTTAATAAGATCAACTGAACATTGTTTATTCGAATTCCAATTCCTAATGTGAATTAATCATCATTTTATTTTTGAAGTAGGGGAAAGTAGGTAAGTTGGCGATCTTAAGCTTTGGGGATTTTTCCTGATCTCAATATTCATTGCAGAAGAATTATTGTGTCGGTAAAATCTTCTTCAACTATTTATTTTAAAGTGATATTTTTTTGAATTTTTATTTTAAAATTTGAGACCCTAAAAATTCATTTTAGAAAAAGTCATTTTCGTCTTCTTACCCTACTGTGCTGGTAAGATGACGAACGGTGTCGGGTACGATGACGAACTGAGATAACAATTCAATTCAGCATCCATATGCTGTCAAAAAATTGTTTAAAACTGTTGAGATCACATCTTGATCATAACAAATTGCACATAACAGAGAACAAGCCAAATCGGACTAAAGTAACAGCACAAAACAAATGAAATATTATGAATTGAAATTTGAGATTCATACCTTAAGAAATGAAATCAATTACAAATATCACATCGCCATGCGCTTGGATTTTGTCTCAGCCAGTGCAGGTGGAATGGGACCAGAGCTTGCACATAAAACATTGGAATCCTAATTCCGTTTTTCCTTGCTCACTGCAAATGATGCATTTTTCATTATCGAGGTTCTCTGGGTCCAGATTGTCATCAACGTCAACGAAAGGAGATTCAAATGAATGAATTGAGTCTTCAGACTCAGAACATTAAAAGTCGTGGTGTCGCTTAGATACTTTCTTCTTTTTTTGTAAATTTTTAGCAGGTTTGTTGCGTTTAATCTTATTAACTTCAGCCTTCTTCAACTGTCACAGTTTTCGTTTATCTTCTTTTTCCTCCATATCTTTTTTTAATGAGATGCTAATTTTTCACTGGGGTGCCAGTGAGTTGTATGAAGGACAAGTGGCAGTCAGGTAACACGACGAGCTCATAAATTAATTCGGAGGTGTTCGCCATCTTACCCACCACCTAATTCGTCATCTTATCCGACTTCGCCTTTTTATTTCAAAAAAGCATCAATCAAAAATCTTCAAAAGCAGCTCTTCAGAAAAATTAAAATAGAACATAATTGTAAACGTTTTGATTAGCTCTTTACGACTCTCACATTTATAAATCAAAAATATTTACTCCGTGAGCGCTATCCCTTACCAAGCGACAGCCAAAAGTTGAGTAGGAACAACTCAGAAACACATTACCGCGTGCTGTGAATCACACTAATAACGGGGTGGAATCTTTTGATGTGATGCGGGTAGCTGTACGCTATAGGTCTCTGATGAGGCAGAATAGGGGCATTCATCCAGGAAAAGTTTCGAGAAAAATCCAATTCGTTATCTTACACTCTTCGTCGTCTTACCCGACTTTCTCCTATTTTGTTGTAACAAGATTGCATTTTCTATTTCTTTCTATGTCTGCAACTCTTTTATGTATTATTAAATGATTTTGAATGTCAAGTTTTGGGTTTTATTTTATATGGTAAATAAATATGTGTTTTTTAGCAATGGGGTCACTGAATGACCCCATATGGCATTTCAGGTTTCAGATTTCCACCTGGTCATCCGAAGGTTATACATGCGAATGACCCCTGAAATGTCCACCAAAATTATCCATTGCTAGACTTATAATTTTGTTCTAATTAAAAAGTCATATTTTTAACGAAAAAAGTAAAACTCATAATTGTGAAACTCATTGCATTATTTTCATTCCATTCATTTTTCCAGATATATTTATAAAACTCATTCCGTGTATGACGATCATTTTTTTATTGAACTATTAAACTTGATAACCATGCACCGCATAATCACACCTGGTATTTACTTATTTGCTCACGTCAACACAGCCTACCCAGAGGGTGTATGGCACTGACTCGGACGGCGGAGAATACAAAACAACACGACGGAAAATGATAAACATCACACCATATTACTTTACATCACAGTATTATGTAAAATGTTCGTTTCAACTTCGATATGAGCATAGCAATGCTGAAGACGAGGTTGCTTATGCACGCTTATTCTACTAAACATACATCTGGTGTCTAAGTGCAGGTGGTCATAAACTATTGAATCCATTTCAAAAAGTAATAAAAAAATCCTATAATGTAGCAACTTCGTTTTTTCAATGAGAGAGTAACTCAAAAACGTTTTTTCAGATAGGTAACGTGTCATTACAGCGCACTAATTCTGCAGCAGGGGGGAGATACCAACCCAATTGTGAAAATAGCTACATTCCAGAAAAAGGCGCTGCACGTCTCTGGTTAAACGAAAGTAAATCAATTGTACCCGTTCAAGGACGTTTTCACATAGAATATCGAAATTGTGAGTCTCCAAGTAAGAATTCCCTCAAACGTTGGTATGAGCAATTTAAGGGACCAGGCAAGGCGGTGGACGACCATCGGTCTCAGAGTGCTAACAGTGTATGAGTGTGAGAAACTTTAACTCCTAAATTAATCATACCAATGCTTAAAGGAGCTCTTACCGACATTTTAAATATGCTCACCGAGAACGTCTTTGAAGTGTTGCAAATGATTTGCTTCCTTAGAACCAGTGCCTTCTGCTGCACGGTAACCATTTTGACACTTGCGTTAAGAATCTCCAGCTGCAGCAGATTTAGAGCACCGAATCAGAGCTCTACATGTCTGACTAAAAACCATCTTGAGCTACACTCTCATAAAAAAGTTGATATATTGTAGGGCTTTTTTGATTAATTTTTGAAATGGGACCAATAATTTATGACAACCTTCTATTAAATTTTATAGCAAACATAAATGAGAATTTTTTTACACGAAATTTACAATTCCAGACAACTTATCACTGTCCGATGTATCTCCCTCCAGAAATTATTATCAAAACTTCTATCTAATATGATTGCAAATAGTTTTGTTAATCTAATATTAAAATATGTTTCCTTCCTTCTTTCGTCTCATTTCAGATATTTAATTCGTTAAACCATTAATTTAATAAATGCAACCTTTCTTGTAATAAATTTTCTCTAAATTTAATTTTAATTAAAACTAATGAAATTCCCTGTTATATTTCTTAATAATTCAAATTATTTTGTAATAAGTTTTCCTAATTTTTATTTATAGTTTGCTTCAAATTAAAACAGTCACTAATATCTAAATTTTATTATTTTTAAGGCTTTATACAACTGTAACTATAATCATAATTTTCACTCCACCATTTTCAAGGTATATTGCCAAAAAATGTATAAAATCTTTCTTTCTAGCTCCTTATAAGATATGGAGAGGAAAGATATTAATTCCACACGCCTCTTATAAGAATTATCAATGTAATTTGCGTTCTCTTTATGGTTGAATTACTGTTTCATTGTCATTTGTCTTAAAATATTCTTTAAATAATTAATTCTTCAAAAAATAAAATTTGAATTATTATTTCATTCAAGGTATTTTACTACCCTAAAGGGTGATGGTCGATTTCCGTATATGCGACTTCCGTACACCTCAAATTTCGTGCGATTTCCGTACGCAAAATTAGAACGCTTATAAACTAGTGCGACTTCCGTACAGGCTTTTTTTTAAGTCCACCTTTCTTATACTTTCCCTTCACACTTTATCCAGTCTTAGGACACGCAGCTTAATGCTGGCGTGTTTAAAAAGTTTTTGCAATTTTTTCTTGCGTCTTTTATTTTTAACTTTTTTTAAAATTTTTATTTTAAACCCTTTTTTTAAATTTTATTAACTTTTTCTTACATTTTTTATTGTAAACTTTTTTTAAATTTTATTAACTTTTTCTTACATTTTTTATTGTAAACTTTTTTTACATTTTTATCTTTTTTCTCCTTCTCAGCTCTTCTTCCTACTGGGAACTAATCAAATTTTCTAACACTGACCAGTGCTCTTAAACATTTCCGTATGGTCTCAGAATCACGGGATAGTGCTTTACAATAACCATCTAAGATTTTGTTGATTCATTTGTCGAGGTTAATGTATTTCTTTAGACGTGGTTTCTTCTCAAGCTTTAACACATGTCTCTTTTTCAAAAAAAACTATTATATTCTGCTTCTTATTTCAAACTTTTTACTAAACTCTTAATTTTTGGGTGCGGCTTATTGTGCCAGCCTTCCACAGCGTTGTTGGTTCTATAGAGTTTTTTTGTGACAATAACACATAGCTGTTGTAATAACAGAATTTTCCACCCATTGATTTACAAAATAATAAAATAATCGTAAATCCGTTGAAGTTTTTTGTTTTCTGGTGAGTCTTCCATAATGCAGAGCCAACCATCAACAGTATCTTCTATTGGCAGATCCGCTAGTGCCCCGCACGTTCGTAAATGGAATCTTATATTTTCATCATCTTTGTATTTCTTAGCTAAGCCTATTTCTTGAATATGCTTCCAGAGGCTTTGTGTGAAGTGGAAGTTGCACCCACTTATTTTTACGTTTGGAAAACTGCGGCGTAACGCAATTATCGCGGCTTCTACAAAGTCCATAATTACAGTATCCGGATTTCATTCAGCTTCGTTTTACAAAATCGAAAAAAGTCTATCATACATTGATGTGTCTTTTCGTGATAACAAAGCATATGTTGCAGCAATGATGTTAATTTCATCTGAAGAACTTTCAATGTCAACATGAACGGAATATAATTGTTTAAACTGTTTACTGGAACTTTTAAACGTTCCATCTACAAAAAGGTCTTGTAATTTTAAAAACATTTTTTCCATCTTCAGTTGCAAACACCAGCATTCTGTCTTTGTCACCAACATCGGCTAGTAAAAAGTTTGTTCCATCCTCCATCTTGGTTACATCTTCTGAAATGTTAATTTCTGCTGTAGTTTTCGGTTCTCTCTCTTCCCCTTGTGCTTTTCTTCTTGAAACATACAAATATGTTTTAACAGAAATAAAATTAGGTATATTTGTTACGAAATCATATCCTTTGTTAAATAATGGCTGCATTTCTTCTCAATAAATAGTGGGTATTTCTTTGTCCTCTATTCTTGCTCGTTTCCTGGTATTGCAAATCCGTTTCTTAACTTCAATTTCGGCAATATCGGGCTTGCACACGTGGTTAGAAACGTTTAGTACAATTCCATTTTTACTTTTTAAAGTACCGCGACAATTTTCAGTTCTCTCCTTAAGACACAGCCAAGAAATTACATTGTTCTTATTAATCCTATGCTTCCTATATTGATATCCATCATACTTGAAGATTTACCTTTTGAAGTTTCTGTTTCTTCTAGCGTAGCCATTTTTTTCACAACCAACTAACTACTGAGAGACTGAAAGTGAACTAACTGAAGTGTATAGAGGGCACTATAGGTTCTGATAAGCAATCTAATGTCTATTCGTGATTGTTTAACGGATTTTAACTAATTGGTTGAAACGGCTTTTCTTTTGCCATCTTTGGGAGTCATCTATTGTGACTTATCTTTGGACCGACCCACTCGAAACCTTGGGGGGGGGGGAAACGTGGATTTAAAATGAAGCCTGTACGGAAGTCGCAATAGTTTATTAGCGTTCTAATTTTTTTGTACGGAAGTCGCACGAAATTTGAGGTGTACGGAAGTCGCACGTACGAAAATCTGCCTCAATCCCCTAAAGTCCTCGTTTTGGTGAAAAATTCCGAAATTTGTTTTGTTTGTTCAATTTATTGGCCATATATTTAGGTATATGAAAATAATTTTAAATTCTACGATAATTACAAGTAAAGTTATAGCATAAATAATAAACCGGAAATGACAATTCTGATACCGGAAGTGGCAATTTAAAGAGCCTTAAAAATACAAACAATTGGTTTGAACAGCTATTTTCTAATTCTCAAGCAATATATTGTCTATAAATATAGATTTGAGCTTCCCTTACTTAATTATACGGTTTTATTGGTTTTTGGCGTCTCTTTTAAAACAAAAAACAACACAAAAATAAAAACTACATTTCAGCGCCCATATTGCAGCGTTTCAATTTAATTCTATTTATTATGAACTGTTACGTGTTCTCGAGTTTTTTGTAATATAAATTTATCCATTGATGCTTAAGAATTGCATGAAATTTACAACAAGTTAATTCAGATATCGAGACGTCAGCCACTACCTACTACACAAAGACATTGAGAAAAAACCAAAAAGCTGAAGGAACAAAAAAATAGCTTAAATTCAAGCAAAAGGGGGCTTGACTTATAAATATGGCGAGTTTTAAGATTCTAAAGTGAGTACAAAATATTTTGTACTGTATGAAAATATTTAAAAGCATTTTTTGAGAAACTGTTCTTCGATATTTTTCTTCGTGGCAAACATCATTTTGGAAAATGTTTTAATATGTTCTAATCAAATTTATCCATAATGTTTTATTGGTATATAGCTATTTTTTAACTAAAGTCTAACCTCCCTATCTACATTTATTTATTTTAATGAAAAAAATACGATGATTTCTTTTAAAAAATTCGAGTTTGTTCACGAAGTTTGGAATATTTCCGAAACTTTTAGAGGTACTAGAAATCTTTTAGTTTCTAACAAAGATAAGCATTTTAGCATTGTACTGTGCAAAAATTGATGAAATATATTCGGTATAACTTGTTATAGGAGGTTTGCGTAAGTGCAGATTTTCATTAAAATTTTGCTAAAAATTGCCTATATTTTGACAGAAATTCGATGAAATTTCAATTGTATTGATTTGATATTCGATGAAATTACATTGGAATCCTTGGTTTTATAACTTATTTTAATTGAAAAAATGAAAGTTTCATCAAAGTTTTAAGAATTTAAAAAGAGAGCTCCGAAGTTAGTCACATACATTAATGTTTATGTTTTTATAAATAAATATTCATTTATAATTTTCTGAAATAATAAAAGTATTGAAATCTATAATCAAACTAAACTGATTCTTCACAATTAACAAGATTCTGAATGTGCATCTCTGAAAAACTTAGCTCTAAAATGAATAACAGTATCTTATGAACAATAGCAGTATCTTATTTTTAAATGGAACTACGTTAAAAGCTTATTCGAGCTATACATTCCGGCTTAAACTAAAATGCGCATTTTGTTTCCACCATTTCTCAAATGTAAATTGTCCAATAATTTGTAGAATGTTCGTTTCAACTCCTATAACACACCAGCCAGGCGGAAAAAATGATCCACATGCATCATACAACCATCCAAAGTTAACAGTGCAATTTATCACTTGTGTGTGGTTGCGTGCAACTTTCTGCAACAGCCCGCTTTCAACCCAAGAAATCCTTTCCATCAACAGAATGTTCTCCAAGGAAAAGAATAGTCGGGGAAAGTTTGCGTTTGTCAGGGAGGACATAATGAATGATATAGCAGTCACTTCACTGCATTTTGTATGAACTCTTGCTAACGATAGGAAGTGCTCTTATTTATTTATATCACGCAAGATGGAACTATTTGTTTCAACAAGTGTAAGTAGTGGTAGGAGCATTGCTTATTTATTTGAATACCGATGGTGCTTTTTAAAATCTTTGTGCTTTACTTTCGGGTAAAAATAAACTCGTCATATACGGATGTTTCTCTTGACTAGATTTTCACGCGAGCTGCATGCATTTATCTTTTTTCTAGAAATAAACAGATCTCCGTTGCCAAACAAATATGTTATTTGCTCTTCATAAAATGAATAATGTGCGGAAGAAAATCATCCTGAAATATATTTCTTTTCCATTTTAGTTCAGATCAGAGCGTTGATAAATTACTTTTAGAGTTAATTATTATGTAGCGGTGAAACTGAAGCTATACTGAGAAAGCTTCATGGTATTTATAAGTTAAAAATAAATGAATTTTATCAAAATTCAAAAACTTACTGTGAATAATTTTTAAAAATTCAATAAAAGGGTAATTATACATTTCATGTAAATAACGTCTAATTCATTTTATAAAATATCTTTTGTCCTTGATTATATGAAATATGCAATTGCCTCATTAAACTAAAGAAATTAATTGAAATTAATTAATTGCCTAAATTAAAGAAACTTCCAACAAGACAAAATAAAAATAATCATACTTCTATTGACACTTTTGACATTATTTTAGCACAAAAAATAAGTTATACTGTAAATATTAGTGCTAACTGTGTTACCTAAAATCTATAAGTAGAAATATTGTGCATCAATGCTTTTTACTTCATTGAAATTTGGCAAATTAATAGAGATTATTGCAATCTGGATTTTGAAATGGAATTTGTATATCTAATATTCTGTATCAAATTGATCATTGTATCCGATTGGATATTGTGATCAGATTGATTAATTCCAATATTTTGACCAGATTTTTTACCATTTTATCATTAAATTATTGACTCATTTTACATTTTTCAGGAGGTGCAAATAAATTGGATTGCTTAGTTTTAATATTTTTATAAATACTCGAAATTTATTTCGTAATGATAGGTGCATGTTCATAAAAAAATATAAAATCATTCATTTAACTTTAAAGCAAATTCTCAGATGATATTATACTGTAAGTACAGTAAATATAAAATATTTATAGAATATAACGATTGAGCAATTTACAAATTATTTTGTTCTTTTCAACTAACGCATTATTATTTCTAAAACTTGCTTAAAAGATTTTTATCATTACTAATAAAATAACAGGAAAGTAATTTTTAATTACGTATTAGTAAATTACTATAATGTCCTATTTACAATCTTTAAATGGGCTGTTTGAGGATGAATTTTGAATCGTGACCAGGTTTCAAGGAAAGAACTTTAAAAGGAAAGATAAAAATATATGTCAAACACCAGGAAAACGCTTGATACGTATAAGATACAGAATCATTGTTGCAACTGCTTCTCAGAAATCAATGATCTGAGACAGAGAGTTATATTCAATATTTTATTTTTATATATTATATTATAATTCAGCATTATTTACTTGTGTATTCTGCAAAATCTTGGAAATTTTTTATAAAATTAAAATATTCATCAGTTTATAACTTTTATTGAAAACCATGCTATTTTTCACATGTACGTGTGAGTTTCCATAATATACTCTACGTTAAGACCTTCAAAATAAAGATTATTTTCGCATGTTTTCGCTTTGTTTCCCTTTCATTTTGTCTATATGTTTCTTAGTTTGTACTTTAGTAAACAATTCTATATTTGTGAAAAAACATATGCTCAGTTGATATTACTCTCCTTAAATAATGGAAGCTGTAATCCTATAGAAATTCAATAAATTCTCCTCTTTTATTTAAAATATAAACTATGAAAAATATGTTGAATATATCTGAATATTCAACGTTAAAAAAATACCTGGGGGTCCTATAAATCATCCAGAAAATGAAATTGTGGTTTAGTCATATTTATATTGTATTCTGAATATATATGCAGTTCCACTCCGTAAATTTATTCTGCAAAAGATTTCATTATGAAAAGAAATTTTCCTTTGAAATTTAAAAGAAAAAACGTAAATAAACAAAATGTATGTTTCTCTATTATTTCCAATACAGTGATATTCCATTAAAGGGAGTTATTCTCACAGTTATGATGGAAATGAATAAATATTTGTATATTTCTACATCTTACCAGATATAAGATATTGAATATTAAATCTGG
>BGPR01004661.1:22173-68077 GCA_013235015.1 Araneus ventricosus | reverse complement strand
TTTACATTCTTACCTAAAACAATGATTAAATATATAATTTGTTAAGAATACATATGAATGTAAAATTTAATTCTCATGTGCTCCAACAATGGTTTATCAAAATCATATGGCAGTCCTGAATAAACTACATTAGAGCAAATCTTGTTAAGAATATGTGGCTAAAACTGAACTTCCTCGAAGTGAATTTTTTTTCTCCTTTATCGTTGATTGTTTGGGTCATAAGGAATGTTAAAAATGGTTCCTAAGAGACACGTAAAAAGCTGCACTTACCTGGGAAATAGTAAATACTTTACTGTGAGATGTGCGGAACACTTTCAGCTCATTAAAGCTTCAAGTGCCTCCTAACGACTTTTGAGACTAAAAGTGATTCACTCACTTCGCTAATACTCAAGATTTTTTTCAGCATTATTATCATTTTAGATTGATGCTATTTAAGGCGAATTTTCTTAAGAAGAAAACCTTATCAAGCAAAGCGCTAATATATAATTTAGTATAATTTTTAGAAAATTTAAGAATTGAACGTGATGAAGCTGAAACCAAAACGGAGAAAAATGAGAAACACACCTTGAAATGAGATTTAAAACCAGCTAGAGGATTTACTTTTTGCAACAGCAGTATATTATATATTTAACTTCTTATTAATTACTGTTTCTTTTGGATAAGTACTTTAATGATTTATTATAATAACTCACAGTGTTCCATTTAAGGAACATAAACCTTTAATCGAGTTTACCGGAATGAATAGCTGAATCATTCAACAACTTTACTTGAACCAATGCCGCCGCTTGCCTTACGTTTACGACTAATTAAGCAATATAAAAAAAACTTATCTATATGTTTAAAAATGAGATAAAATTATAGATTTAATTAAATTATAAAATAATCTACGAGTCCTTCATATTTATTTAGTATCAATTTATAAAAATATATTCTCATTTTCGCTGCATATTAAATTTTAATCTAGTACAGTACATATCTGCAGTTATATATTTATAATTTGGCGTCTATTAATGAATTTCTAAATAAATACTGTTGTATTCATTTCTTAATTATACAATTTGCTTGAAATCTTACATTATCCATATAGTTATATAATTCATTCCATAGTTGATATCTGCAAACCTTTGAATAACCCGACTAATCAATCAACTGAGCACCTTTTGGAAAAAAATTATAATCAATCGAATGCAAAATCTAATTCACCATACAAATCGTCTTTCATGAAATGCAATAAATGTCTTTTTATCCCAGTATGAAATTTCGCATTGATTGAACTGCGAGATCTGGGATGTTTATGAGTCAAGAAAGGTACGAAAAGCTGAATTTGATATAAAATTACTGATGACTGCTTAAATTTAGCATTCCGCCTCTTGCATTTTTGCAGAGAAACTGATTTTTAAACAAACCGGCAGAAAGAATGTTTAATTTACAAGCACCATATTTATGAGAGTAGTACTACACACTTAATGATGTCTACATTGTTTTAGCGAAAGTAAACCGCGTAAGAAATTTATAAAGCAAAGTGTTTATGCTTTGTTGTCAATATAAGACAACATTTCTTAAAATGATAAGTATGTTTCAATCATTGGCTCAAATAAACTCTTTAGATTCAAAATAATTTATCCATTTTTTTACTTAGTATTAACAGCTTCCACTTCAT
The DNA here is from genome assembly GCA_013235015.1 of Araneus ventricosus. Lineage (NCBI taxonomy): Eukaryota > Metazoa > Arthropoda > Arachnida > Araneae > Araneidae > Araneus > Araneus ventricosus. Next base: position 66,417 of record BGPR01004661.1, on the reverse strand, counting down.
CTTTTTCAGATATTTATTACAATTTCTTTAAAACCGTATTGCGGAATAGAAAACTGAATAGTATATATACCGAACCATATTACCGAAGTAGAATTGCCTCATATGTGAAGCGATTTTAAAGACAATATATTAAAGTTTTAAAGAATATATTGTAATTAGTCATTGATACGTTCAAGATAAATTAACTTTTATTATACAATTCTTCGAGAGGATGGTGGGAATCTTTAGGAAAGGGGCTCTTGGTTCCTTTGGTAGTACAATAAAAGTGGTGTTGACCGATTAATGGCTCTATCTCAGATGACCGGACATAATTCTTTGCAAGTAATACGCACATGTGACGCACTCATTGGGGTCCATTATACTTGATTCAAAGTACCCATAACCTTTTGAGGACAACCGCACGGAAAACGTGTGGTTCCCTCTGGCAGACGTTTCCCAACGCCCGTGGCTTCTGAATGCCGGCGCACTTTTTCTAGTTAAGTCTGATTCCACTAAATCTGGTGTCGCGCCGACGTGACGGTCGGTAGCTAAAAGCAACAAGAGCCGACACGTATGTGTGTGACAGTCGGGAGAAAATGCGCAAAACAGATGGCACGCCGGCGTGACAGTCTCCTCAAAGGGTTAATGTCATTTGTTTTGGTACCGTCATTCAGCTTTACCTTATATACTCGTGACTGGGCGAAGTAATTGTTTATGATTTTCTTGTGCACAGAGAAAAAATTAATCACCATAGCTTCATCTAAGATAAGTCAATCTTTAAATTAGAAATTATATAAAAATTCTCAACTAATTATTGCTAAAGCAAATGATAAGAAGGATCCTTTATCCAGATTATTGAAAGTAGAGATAGCCTCGTCCTGATTGATTTATTTGTTCTTTAATAAAATGGCAATGTCCGATCCTCTCAAAACGTTATAAAGAAGGAATTCAGCTGAGGGATATTTACACACAAAGTTCATTTTTAAGCGTTTTTAATGAAATTTTACTGTCTAATAATCTATGCAATCTAATTTTAATTTAATGATTCAGCTTTAAATAATGATGGCGTTAAATTTGGATATTTACGTTTTTCAAAAAACATATAAAACGGAAGATCGGAGCTTTCTCGAAGTTAACTTAATTAGAATGCACGTAGCTATGATACATTTTCCAAATTAGGACTGATAAGGGATAAAGAAGTTTTTTTCGGAAATAAGGGATCAGTGTATATCCAAGAGTGGCATTTTCATTTGCATCCAAATGGGTTTCCTTTCTCTTGTTTCCACGTAACATTCTTCTTCCATGAAAGCAGAAATATTAATGAGTTTCCTTCCTTTTTTCTGTTTCTTTTGAGATAAATGCATCAGTGGATATTTTAAAACCAATCACATTTTAAATACTTAGATTTATAGAAACATTCGATCATTAAGAAACCCGAAATGCAAATTTTAAGCCCAAGACGCTTTTTTATATACATATTATATGAACGAGATAGTTAGATTTTATTGATTTTAATTGAAGTTTTAAATATGACATAAATTTAATGTCTAGACAAAATTCTATGTTAAAAATTTCGCAATATAAAGGAAAACGGTTATTACGAAGTGTATATACGCATTCTTAGAGTACTTAAATAATTGTTCTTTTGAATGCATAGAGATTAACACAAAATACATTTATTTTGATCTCTATAATGCCTTAAAAATTTTATATTATTATATCTCAAAACAGCTTGAATTTTTTATTTATTGCTACTAAATGCATTTTAAATATAAAAATGAATTTCTGAGAAAATATATAAATCTAGAAACGTTTTGAACATTATTATTAATATTGTCTATGAAAGTCAACCCAAAAATGAATACGGATAAGCGGCATCATAGATTTAATTTAAAATATTATTAAGGGACGCTTTATCCTTAACATGTGTTAATATTCCGTCCAAATATAGGAGCAGTAGCATTTTCTCAAGTTGTTCCATAATACAATAACTACATTTCAAAACGTAGTGTGTTAATTAAAATTCAAAGCTTTTATTTTTTCAGTATATTACAGAATCTGAATACCATTTCAATCGTCACTTCAGAGTCATGTCACTTCAGAATATTTTTATTTGAAAATACATTTTATTATCAACTTCTTAGATTATTTAATAATTAATATTGTATATATTTACCCTAGAAAATAAAGAATATGTTATTTGAAGGAATCTCTATCTTTTAAAAATATGTCTTCCAGAAATAATAAAGGGCGCTGGCAAATTACTTCACTCTATAGCTGGGAGAAAACTAACCACATTTCAAAAACGTATTTCACCTGTAGTAATACCATTCACATAGGAGCAGTAACATTTCACAAAGTATTCTACAATAAAATAAATATGTTCAGAAAGATATTTCATTCATAAAAAAAAAACCTTTTATTTTTTTAAAAATACATTACAGAAACTTAATTACATTTCATCCGTCACTTCAGAATCGTGTCATAATATTTTTATTTGAAAATACATTTTATTACCAACATCTTATATTATTCAATAATTAATATTGTATATATTTTCATTTAGAAAATGAAGAATATGTTATTTCAAGGAAGCTCCATCTTGGAAAAAAATTTCTTCCAGAAATAATAAAAGGCTCTGCCAACTTACTTCACTCTATCGCTGCGAGAAAACTATTCACAGCTCAACAGGATATTTCACCTGTAGTCCTTCGATAACACAATAACAAAGATAAGGCTTTGCATCAAGGGCAGCCGCCTCTTTCTTCCATATCATAGACAATGCAGGAAATAAAAAGAGAAAAGAATAGATGTGTCACGGCTACAAAGAAGATTGAAAACATGGATCAAGGTATCGAAATAAGCACGTATACAGTGATAAATGTGAGGTCCATTGGTATAGAGGCGTGACAGGGCAAATCCCTCAGTAATCACCCTCTACAGTGTGGCAGGGCGGAAGAAAATAATCCCTTCTCAGAGTTCGTATGTGTACGGCTTAATGATTACTCAGATGTGTGATGTGACTGGCGGAGGCATATGTTGCAAGGATTAAGTAGGATAAGTGTCCATCTGCAGGAAACTTAAATGAGAAAAAATATTTTTTTGTAAAAAAGCAACGTTTGTTACGCGAGATAAATTTAATGAGATTATTAAGTAACAAAAGGAGCAGCTGCTCGTGAATGGATGTAAAAAACATTTATTGTTTTTATCTGGTTTCCATCATTTATTTTAATTTTCAATATGTAAAGTATATCCCTGATGTTATTGGGTTCTTTTAGCTTGATAAAAATATGGATAGAAATCAAGCAAAAAATATTGCTTATGCTTGATTTTGTAATTGTTTATACTCATTAGGTTGTATAGAACAGTTATGATAGAAATTATACCATTATTAATGTATTTAGTGTGATAAAAGTTGCTTTCTATTCGCGATTTTTTACATTTTGGTATTCACTAAATTAGAATAAAAATAAAAATAAAAAAAATTTGAAAATCTATGCGGTAAACATAATTTTTCTTTATAGATCTTGCTCATCTGAACTAAGAAAAAATTAAAGTAATAAAAATGTTGTTCTGTATTTTTTCCACATTTTGGTAATTTTGATAACAATTTGACTGGTCTATTCGTTACCATGGGGTTTAGAGGTACATTTCAACAAGAAAAATCAGGAAGACGCACTAGGACCTTGTTATATGCGTAGTGTTAATTGAATTTCTGCCCCATTCAAGAACATTAATTAATACGATTAATCTTGATTAAACCGGTATAACAATTAAGTTTTCAAATTTAATATGACTTTAAAGATAAACATAATGCAACTCAGATACGCATGGAAAATTTGCCGCCATTTTTTTAACTGATGTAAGCGCTCTAATGCTTGACATTCTGATAAAATGACAGCAAGATAATAGAATTCTTAACTAGTGTACAATTGCAAGAAACACTGCAGGATTATTCATAGTGAAAAAATACACAGCATTTAATACATTTCGAAAGATCAAAAATTGAAATTATTATTGCGTATTTTTCTATGGATTTCATATATGTTTCATATACATATGATATTGTTTGACTTTGTTGATAAAGTAAACTTTTTCATGTGCAAACTATAACCATCCTTGCTTTTTTATAAATATTGAGTTCTTTTCGAACATCAATATTGCTAGAATTTTCCATTCTTATAAAATATTCTAAAAGATATAATGTTTCGAAAGGAAATAGTATATTTTAACGCTATTCATTTTAAATTATTAAATATGCTTCCATTCTATTTTAAACCTCCAAAGTACAACTCTATAAATATGCTTATGGTAAGTCTGATGTAGAGAAGAGTTTCGCATACCATATGTCATATTTTGTATATATTTCTTCATGTGATAACAAACGGTTTCAATAAAACATTGAAATGGTGTTCATATGGAAATTGGTCCCAAATGCTGAACAGATATTGCACATTTATATAAAAGTATGTGGCAGTAAAAATTTAGAGCATACAATAGATAGACAAGAAATACTACTGAAAATATACCAAGTTCATGCTTCGCATATGATGATTTGTTCACAAATGCTTCAAAAATATGTATGCATTTTCTTATTTTCGCAAACTAAAGCATTAATTCTTTATTTTTTTCCAAATAACAGTTAGAAAATACATTTAAATGGTAGTTTTTGCTTTAATAATATGTAATTCTTTTTATTCATATGTTCAAAACAATTTTTTCAATTCCAATAACGTAATTTAACTTATTTAACAGCATGACTGAAATAATGTCTTTAAAATCATTTTATTATCAATTGAAAAAAATTAACGCACGTATCAATATTTGTAACAGCTGTCTGTTATCAAAGAGTTATATTACACGTTAATTTGTATATAAATGTTTTGTCTTTCACAACACTTTCCTTTCGAGCTTATTTATTGGATTCCTTTAACATTTTCCATTTATTCCAGTAAAATAATTTAAGAAAAGTTTTAATTATCCTTTCGTAGCTTTCCATCTATGTATATAATTTAATTTACATTATTTATGTATTCTCAGTTCTTATTTAGATAATATGAACCATCTCCATAAAATAATATGCAACTACGGTCGAATCCCGATAATCCGAGTTGATCGGGACCGACTCGGATTCTGAAAATTCGGATTATGCGGACTACATAATAAAATCAAAGAGTAACATTCAGTTTTATATATGTGCGTATAAATGAAAAATAGAGAGAGAGATCAAATGGCGAAAAAATAACGAGCACACAGATTTGTAAATATAAAAATATATTTTAAATAACATCACACTTACTTGATTTTGTTTTAAAAATGAATCTAGTTGTTTGTTTTTGAGCAGAAAGTCTCTTTCTTGCTGCGTTGTTTTGCAAGCTTTTCAAAAATAAAACGTTATGTGGTAAAGCATCTGGTTGCTGCTCAATATAGCGAAGGGCAACAATGTAACGCTGTCGTGCCTTTTGCATGCGAAATGATCTTCTCTGTATTTTACCTTCTTTTTAATTTTTTATTACTTTTTTTCAGCTACATCGGATTAAGCGGAGCTCGGATAAACAGGACTCGGATTAGCGGGACTCTACTGTAGTTTTTTTTTTCTTCCTTTTTGTGAATGAAAATTTTTCAGCACTTTTTTCTAAATGTTCATTTCAATTTCAAAAAAATGAAATGCTATAGGAATTTAATCTGTTGTTCCTAATAAAGAAAGGTATATTACATTTAGTGGATGATTCTACGCAGATTTTAAAATTCCCTTAACGTGGGCTTTGATGCATTTTTTATCGCTTTTAACTTCTGTATACATATTTAGATTCATATGCCTGTTGTTTCGTTCCGAGTATAAAACACAATGGATTATGAACTCTTGAGGCAGGAAATTAGGAAATCATATTGATTTAATCTAGTATTTATTAACGTTATTTCTTTTCCATGAAAAATTATGCATATATATATATATATATATCCAAACAAAAGAAAACATTAAAACCATTTCAAAAAAGTAAAACTGAAATAACAAAGCAGAACATAACTCTATCGTCCGGGATGCGTCATCAGCAGGGAAATCCGGAACGAGCGTATACTTATTATCGATGTTTTATAAGCACAAACTCTAGCAATAATGCTAAAACAGTTTGTTTCTCCGGAAGACCGAACAAAAACAATATTTTACAAAGAAATATGAAGCAAAAACTCCATGTATAATTGAAATAAAATACTTGAAACCAAATTTCAAAACCAATTGTATAGTAAACAAAATGAAGAAAAAGGTGTCAGTACTCATCTATAAGTCCATAAATGGATAAATAAGACAGGAGTGGGATTTAGATGCATAAGCATGCGGCACTTGTACATTGTAACAAAATAGAGGTGTCTTTTGTCTTGGTCTATGTATATATATATAGCATCCATTGAAAGAGAGAATTGAGTGCAAATGCTAACTGACATGCTGTACAATTACAACGTACAATAACTGACGAAATTTTACATTTGCAAAAATTTATTTTAGTTACGAAAATCTGGAGTATGCTGTTAATTGATATACATACAGACAGATAGAAAAAAATCCGTGGATTTAATCCCTGCCTAGAGGTAACCGTTTCGGAAGTCTGCAGGCAGGATATATTTTATTTCATTTTAAAATTTCCATCATTCACTTCTTTTAGATGTTACTAATTGATATGTAATATTATTTTATGTTTCTCCCCAAACTTTGCTGCAACATGTATTTCTATCCAAAATTATAATAAAAAACAATTTAATTTATTTTATAGTATGGCCTTTAGGGTTTTCATTTTTTCAAACAATTAAACATTGATTATTTTGGCAGAACAGTCATATCTGTTATTAAAAAGTAATTGAAGACTACTGCATATTAATAAAAAGAAAAAATAATAATAAAAGTATTTGTCTGAAATAGTAGGGTGCTAAGAACCACTTCATATTTGTCTGGGAAACATGCTACTAATTAAATATTTTTCTTGAAAATTCCTAAATGGAAAGTTTAGAAAACGCAAAATATTACAACAGAACCAGGAAGAGCACTTCGAAGCGATTACTGAAGACATTATTTCTAATCTTTATGAATTGCCATGCAGAAAAAGTTAAAAAAACGTTCTCAAAAATTGCCCAAAACTATTTCCAAAAAAGATAACAAATTAATGGGCAACATATATTTTTTAACGGCTCCCCGCTTTTGGAAGTAAAAAATGGGGCAAGCAGTAAAAGAAGCAAGAAGTTTTCTCGCTCAGTAGTAAATGAAGCGTTTATATCAGCGAAAACCTGACACTGTGTCTCCTCCCAGCAGATCAGAGAATCAATTACGATAAGCTGAGTTAATAATTAGCGAAACAATTAAGCAACGTTATCTTACTATTTGATCTAACTTCACTGATGCCATCTATTGCGAAACGTTACCCAACTATCTCCTCAGTTTCCCTTGTTATTTCCTAGTTTCACTTCGTCACACTGGCGTTTTTCATCTTCTCAAAAGATAACATTTCTTTCCCTTCGTCAAATTAAACAGTTTTATCTCAAGCAACTGTATCTGAAAGTCTTGATGGCATAATCAAAATTTAATTAAAACTTCAAGTCTGTTTTACGCTTAATGAAAATAAACGTATGAAATTGTTTCTTAAGTATAAAGACAGAGGATGTGTAATTAAAATTGCTGAGTATCTGAATAAAAACATTTGTTTAAGAGACTAAGAAAGATACTATAATAAAAGGGTTTTGTTCAACCTGTTATTGATATTCATCATACCATGAGCATCATAGTCATCACTTTTACATTGCGAAAAAGGTTTAAACAGGGATAAGTAAGATTTTTATTTTTGTAATTGGTAAGAATTCTGCTGAGAGTGTTAAGAAATTTTAACCTGAAATGTTATCAGATTGTCTTAATTTTTAGTTTTATGTCGAGGCTTCAAATTTTAATGAAGTATTATTAATTTTTTTTATTATTTATATTATAATAGACTGCTACATTAATTTACACATAGTGAGCAAGAGACTGATTATCATCACTTATTCTTATAAAATACTAGCAGATTACCCGGCGTTGCCCGGTGATTTTCTTATCATAACCCTGTGATGGAGAGGAAATGGAAAATTCTTAGAAAACTGCGAGCACTTTGTTATATATGTGGTTTATAAACCACACCCGCTATTAAAGGGTTAACTATAGTAAAGAAGGGGTCATCTAATTACAGAGTAAATGTCAAACAGAAGCGTGAGCAGTAGCCAACGTGTGAAAATATAATACATATAGCAAGAATATGATGTTTACATTATAAAACAATATAAACATAGTTGTATCTCAAAGTATTTGTTTTCCTGGTAGAAAATCAAAAATTTGTTAGAATGCGATTATCTGCAAGTACATAACCACAAAACGATTTTGAAAAGAACGATTTTGCATAAAATCACCCCAAAGTCGGCACAATATGTGGTTTAGTTTTCGTAAGAACACTGAACATATTTTCATCTTATTACACCCAAAAAATTGTTTTAAAATATTGAATATCATATAACTTGAAAATCTGAAAAATTATGATATTTTTCATTAAGAAATGTATCGTAAAAATGTACTACTACACAGAAATAAGTAAAAAAGATTTCACAAATGCATAATGCTTACAGATATATCTTAATATAAAATTCAATATCTAAACAATGAATACAATTTTACACCATGCGTACCTAATTTTAAAAGAAAAATTCTTTTGAGAATAATTCAAAAACTGTATATTTAAGTGCAAAATAATAGATATTTTATTATATTGTATCGTTTTCATTACATTTTTAAATCTTAAGTTATGAGCTTTCGAAATTTTTGGAATCTATCCATATTATTCATTTCTGGAATCGGTTAATTGTACCCTATTCTATGAGGATAGAATTGAAACATCGAAATTTTGATAGTACGAAAAATCTCAGTTCCCTTAAAATAAAGATTAATATGACTGTAGGACTTATAATAAATCAGAAATTTCATACTTAATTCGGTTATCCTCTATTGTCAGTCTCCGTAGTAATCGTATTTAAATTTTACCAATTAAAATGATAAATTAGTAGGACAGACGACCAAATAAACTTCTTCATAAAATTTTTATTTCATTCACATATTTTTCTTCGTTCATTAATATTTTAACAACTATCATTCTGTTGCTATTCTGCGAAAAATAAATTTCAAATAAACAAAAATAATACAGAGAAACCTGTGTATAACAATACTGTTTGTAATGAAAAATCTAAATTTTGCGATATTTTCTTGGCGCCAAATCTGGTACCAAATTTCATCAAAATCGCCAAAGACGCCGAAATCTACAAGCGAGTTAATTGGCTTATTTGTTGCATGCACTTTGGAAACGTTTCCCCACCCTACCTTGAAGGAATGTATTAGGGCTTATTTACCCCTCCTATACTTCAAGTGGGTTAATGAGGAACGCGTGTACCAAGTTTCAGCAAAGTCCCTTTAGCCGTTCGGAAGTGATGCTGTAACAAACATTTATACATACGTTGAGTTTTACAGATATAGATTTCAAGATTTCATAAATTATAAAAGTATTGACAATATATTTTAGTCAACAAATTTTGAAATCGATTGCGACTCGTTTAAGAGTAAGAATGTGTAGTGGCTGAATCATAGCTCAAGCAGCATTTGACATTTTGTTTGCGAATATGTTTTCTTTTTATTTATAACATCTATTTATAATCATATTTACTTTTGCTCATCATATTATATTTTTTGTGGCAACTGTAGAAAAAAGTAGTTCTTTGAATTGTGTTGATTTTTCCGTCGTAGATAAATTTTTTCCCGTAATGAAAGGAATAAAATGTTTAACTGGAGTATTCGCATATTTATTATTTGATATGTCAAACAAGCTAATGTTGCTTCTTTCATGTTTAAATAAGCTAACAAAAGTTAACGTTTAAATAAGTCAACAAATTTCTGACCACTTCCGAAAAATTTCAAAAACGAAAAAAAAAATCATAATAATTTACACTAAATTGTAGATTTAAAATAAATTTAGCACTTCGTATGATGTTTCAGCTTCAGAGCATTTTAGAATTGGTTGCAACAGATCACAAAAAATGATTAGAGATAAAGAGACTCCGCTTTATATTTCTTAATATATAGAATTAATATTAATTAAAGCTGAATAAAAAATTATTCTCGAAGAATTAAATAATTATATTGGAATTTCTGCTTTGAGCGATTTCATTAAACAAAGCAGCATCGAGTAAATGCTCACTTTTTCCTATATTAGCCACTTTCGGATATCAGCTGGTAAGCCTGTCATATTTTTGGCATTAATTAAATTACAAGCTTAAAAATGTTCAACTTATCTCATTTTTGCTAATATGAAAGGATCAAATGAGAAAAAATACCAAAGGACAAATTAGAAATTAGAGGAAAGAGCAGTGCACATAAAATATATTAGTATCTGAAGTCGTACAAAAGCAGTGCACATGAATGCATTAGTATTTGATTTCATAGGCCGACAGAATGGAAATTTTTCAATGTTTTTCATTTAATGAAGTATAAATGATTTAGGCCCTTGCATTCGACTATTAACACAATAAATTACATATTTAGCTAATTAAAATAAATAAATGAAGGAAGCGAACTTAAGAGAAGATCATCTTGCAATTGGTCAAAAGAATGGATCAAACTTGCATCCAAAAAGTGAATCTACAAGCGGCGTTTCAGAACTAATTTCTAAAAATTTGTGAAAAATATAAGCAAAACAGCGTATTCATAATATTGGCATAATTGGTATAATTTCATTTTATTTTTTTAATAAAGGAAAAACATGAGATTTAAAAACTTCATGACACAATAACATCGGTATGATTTTCATTATAAAAAATGAAAAGTATTGTTGATGAGTATATTTCAAAATCATTTTAAAAATCTCCTAAAATTAGGGTAAATTGTACGACCACTGAACTAATATCATTGTAAAAAGATAATTTATTCAATTTTATTTTAGTCTAAAATTTATACTCGTATATTAATATTTTCGGAAGCTATCGTAGAAAAGTATAAAAATTTAATTGATTAAAGCTGTAACTGTTTTTTTAAAGATTTAGTTCTAACTTGCTCATTACCACCGATCAAAGTATATATGCTGATAACTCTTGGTGCAAGTAACAGATTGGATAACTCTTGGTGCAAGTAACAGATTGGATAACTCTTGGTGCAAGTAACAGATTTGAAAAATCTTGGTGCAAGGATCCGCCCTGCAGATATTTAACAGACAGCCAAACGAAGAGACAATAACATTTCACCTTTTTCCTTTTTTCAGCAGTTGAGATGGAAAGAACAACGGAAAATGACACAACTGCCTAACGCGAGTCATGCAAACTAAAAGTGTGGGTGATATTCAGACGAGCTTCGACATGTTATGACGACGAAAGCAGTAAAATGATTGCAACTAAAATGAATTATACGATTATGTTACTTAAAATATATATAGATGCATATAGATTTTTTTATCATTAAAGACGTCTAATAAAATATTAAAGATGTTTAAATATCATGAGTCCTGAAGTTATCAAAAATGATTCGTATCTTTCAATTTCATATGTCTTATCAAGGGTGCATTTAAAAAAAATTACTTTCTAGTTATCATTGTACAAAGAAACGCTCAGTTATTACATATCTCCAGTAATAAACACCATTTAAAGACCTAAATAATCAAATTCTGTCAAAATATAAACATATTCGTTAAATGTTTATGAAAGAAAACATTTCTTTGTAAATTAATTTAATTTGTACAAAAAGTGCGTAAGAAGTATTACTAAAAGGTTCATAGATCATATGGAAGTAATTAAATTTAGATAACAAGTAACAATTCTCATTTATGAATTTCTCAGGTGCAATATCCGTTTTTAAATATCTTTCTTTCACTCTTATTCCTCGAAATCTTTCATCATAAAGAACTTATTGCCTTCTGAAAATGAATATGATATCCCTAAATGACCTTCGGTCGGGCGCATGTCTTACGTGAAATTAAAAGTTAAATTTTTGCTTAAGCTTAAGGAAAAGCTTATCAAACTGAACTATTCGATCATACAAAATTATATTTGCGTTTTTAAATAACTTTTTTGTATTTTCTTGCAATTTCATTTAACAAAATGTCCAGGAGTTCAGGAGGGAGTTGGCGTTTGTTTTCCAGTAAGGGTCCTTAGCACGGACAACTTATACAGATAAGAGCCTGAAATAATTCGACATTTTTGAAACAATATACTGGAAATAACGATCAATATCATTGAATCAGGAGCTGGGATACAGTAATACAAAATTTTGTATGCATACATACAAATATATATCGAGAAAAAATTTGGAAATCAAAAATACGAACGTAATCGGACGCAAATCATCTACCAGATTAACGTGCCCCCAGATACAGCAAAAGCGATGCAACTGAGATTGAGAACCTCATTAGAGAAAAAAGTCACGATAACATAGTGTGAGTGGTAGGGAGCCATGAAGTTACTAGAGGTCCCAAACCTTTCTCGATAAAACCCGCACTTAGGCATCAAAAATTATGGGTACCTCATCTCACATATTAGATGCCCCCGAACTGAAGGTTAAAAGCTGACTAAATAATGTAACGACAGACTTGAGAACTCTACGTCATGAACAGCAACAGTAGATAATAACTGACGAATCGCATATGAAACGAGAATCATAGCATCGGCTTGATAGATTATGCAAATGCGACAAGTTAAAACATTTTTAAATGTATAGAGATTATACCATTGTGTCATTTATCTTGAATTAGCATATATAGATTCGTGCTTGAGTACCTAAAGCTAATAACATTTAAATAAATTAAAACATAGTTTTAAACTGTGGAAGTTTCTAATTTCCAGAAGTTTTGAATAAACAATGTTTTTAAGGATCTAAAATAATTGTTTATAAAAATTTAATGCCAGATGCCTGAAGCTACAGGAATTTCAATGATGTCATTTTCATTTAAATGGAAGCTACCTAAACATGGAGTGTTTTAGAGGATTGGTTGTACAAAAGTCTTATAATTAATCACCGCTAAGAAACAGGTGCAAAGATTTTAGAATCAGCGCTAATGAGCAATAGAAGATTACAGAATTTAGAATGATGAATTATCTTGCGGAATTTGTAATCATATGAATGAATTTTAATAAGGGATTTATTTCAATGATGCCGAATTGTAGATATTATAAAATGTAATGGCAGGTAGGGAGAATTAAGCATTATTTTTCATTCACTTGTTTCTTTCATGGTAGATTACTTGTCTCAATGCTTATTCAACATAAAAATAAGAGGACTTCCCTTCTCTCTATGTAATCATTGTATAAAGAATCGACAATTATAAACTTTTGGTTACAAACCTACCGGTAATATACATGGTGGTCATGAATTATTGAACATATTTCAAAAATTATTGGAAAAACTAATAATGTTATAACAGCGTTTTTTTTAAATGAGAGAGCAAATAGGTGTCGTACCATTACGGCGTTCTAAATTTGTTACAGCGATAGATTTCCATACGCAATGTCTCCGATCAGAAGTAGGCGATGCGCGTTTTCTGGTTGACTTTTTAGTTTTTCATGAATATCTCGAAAACTATTCAGTTTTCGAATTACAATTCATTTAACAAATTAAAAAGCGTAAGATTCCCTAAAAATAAATTCTTTTGTTTTTCTTCTGGCTTTAATAGTTTCGGAGATAATGGCTCTCAGCAAAGGGAGATAGGGAATAATTTACCGCCACCTAGACCGCAACGGCGCATTACCTATTTAAAAAAGTTTTTAAATGCGCTCTGATTTTTTAAAAAAATGTAGTAGTAATATTATTAGATTTTTTTAAATTAATTTTTGAAATGCGTCCAATAATTCATGACAAACCTGTACATATATGGAGAAACTGCAAGTGGTAGCAATGTCTTGTCCTCGTGGATAATATTGACCTTATTTCAATTCAGTCCGCTTGCAGAAAATTTAAGATTCGATTATTTTAAAATATTTGTACAGCAATCGAAAAACTAAAAATAAATAACACAATAAAATTCAATAATAATTTTCTGCATTTGGAGGAACAATAATAGTCACAAAAACGTTGATTTTAATTATAGTTTTTGAAGTGATCTAAATGACTAATTTACAAAATCTGCATGCGCAAAAAACCCATTCCGCATATAAATAACCTTATTAGAGTTAATGTAAGCTGAGGAAAGTACAGAAACGCGAATGAAGAAAACAAGAAACACGTATAACTTTTCTTTCTACAGCAAGTTTAAAGATAATTATATTGAAAAATTGTGATGTTTCTAGTAGGACTACATTTTGTAGAACAAATTGCTCCTAAAGAAATAACATATTATGGAATCGTAAATTTAAAAAAAATATATAATAAATTTAAAAAATAATTAAAAAAATTAAGCAGAACTTAAACACTTATTTTAAATTCGGTAAAAAATCCGAGTCTAAAACATTAAATGAAGGTATATCGCGGATATTATTAATTATTTTGCTGGATATTAATCTGAACCTCTTCAGTTAATAGCAGATTGACACTCAAGTACTTGTCAATACAATAAAATTGAAGTTGCAGAAATTTTTCGTTCGAAATGCAGTCGGTGACAAAAAATAATTAAATAAATAATAATAATAAACAACGTGATATAATGCGATAATTCTTATGGTCTTTTAAGAAATATGTATAAGTCAGAGATTTAAAACTAATTACAATAAAACTGAATTTAAAACATAGATTAAACGGGAAAATACAAAAAATTGTATTAAATATAAAAATGAATTATAATTAATCCTTTTAATCATGTCTTAACCTCCTCAGAACCAAGACAAAATTTGAATTTTAAAGAAAGTCCAGTTTTAAAAGACTGCAATGAAACATCGTTTATTGCAATAAATTTTTAATTGTAAAAATCAAAAAAATGTTTTATTGATTAATTAGAATAATTAAACATCCAGGATATGAAAGTTGACAGGATTTTTTAATTAATTTTATATATCTGTGACATATGTTATCAATCGTTTATATCATAGATATTTAAAGTATGTATACGTTTATTTGTTCTTTAATGTGCATGTAAAAAAAAAGAAATAAACGATACTTATGTTTATGAATAATACCTTCAGTTGTCTTAACAGAGTTTCCTGCTAATACATATTTACGAGGAAAAAATTTAATGTAATTATTAAGAAATATACCATCCGTATTTAATTGCTGCTTGTAGTTATGAAACATTTTCTAGTTTATACATTATTCAAATAAAATAAGAATGGAAATTTTCCTCATGTTTCAATATTTGTGCATAAATTTAGAAGAAAACATTATCTTATTCATAAAACGGAAATTTTTCAATCCCATAATCAAAAGAAAATATTAGATTTCTATTCGCGTTTACAATAAAAACAGATGAATAAAGGAAAGACTTATCCAGTTCAAATTGCTATACCTCCTGTGTCTCCGGAAGACGTGATCATTTTGCAGAGTATATACACAGGATCTTAAGGTATTAAAGCATGTTATTTTCAAATAACTTTCAGTATATTTGGAACAAGTATCCTAAGAAATATCCAATTATTTATTAATTATTATATGTGCTTATGTCTAACTATCATATATCTCTGAAACTAGATTAAACAGGGAATTTTGCGTCTGTCAAAGTTTGAGAAAATTCTTTTCTGCACTGAACAAAAAAAAGTTATCTTAGCTCACATGATCTTTTGAAACAACTTACCGAAATTTGTGAATGAAGCATTTGATAGCCCACGAGGCAAAAAAAAAGATACAAGTATAGAAAATCTTTTTAAAGTTTGCAGACATCTTACAAATAAAATTATTTTAAGGCTTTAGTGTTATTTATTTCAAAGTATAGATTAAATTTTATAGTCATTATAAAATGCATTAAACAAGGAATTTTGGATAGCGAAATGATTACAATGTTAGGAAACAAAATTCCAACAGCAGGAAAGCCTTGTCTGAGGTATCTACAAATGATATCACTTAATCCTCACTTCTATATGAAACACTGATAAAATTTGGATTTTGCAACAATTGACACTCAATTTACCCGTGAAATCGAATTATTCATGAGAGGTAAATGGCCAATATAATACTGCAGATATCACGAGTGTGTTTATCCGTAACCTATAATGTTCGAAAAATTTGTGTGGAAAATATTTAAAATTATTAATAAATAAAAATATAATAAAATATCATAAAATATTAATAAAATATAATGAAAATATTAATAAAATATAATAAAAATGTTAATAAAATAATAATAACAATAATATAAATATTATAAATAAACTGACCGACTGGAGGGAAAAAAAGATGAGAATAAAAATCTGAATAATTTTGAATGAGGTAAAATTGTAATGCTGCATGAGGGAAATTTTTCCTTTCGAATAAACGCTGGAAGAATAGAGATCTCTCAGCTGTGTTCAGTTGCACATTTGTTTTCCGGATATGGTTTCCAGAAATTAATAATGCAAGAATGACAGAATTTTGTCTTGCTTTTGGGGCAAATGAAAAGGAAGATGTAGAATTCATAGGACTGCTGTAACCAATACGAACGCCATGTAGGAACAATTTCAGCTTTTATAAGTTATAGAGTCAGTTATAGTCAATTAGGTTTCTTCTCGGGAGCAGCTGCCAAATATCAAATGTCTTATAGCATGTTTACCATTTATTTCCAGGTACCATCAAATCCATCTTCAGCAGCGATATGAAAGTTTTGACTGCAAATACGAATTGAATGCAGCTCAATACGCACAAGACTCGAATGCAGATCAATGATGAGATTCGTTTCTTGCTCGTCGCAAACGATTGTCTAGCACTGGTAAGACAGATGTCCCTACAGAGCGAATCATGACCGAATTAAAATGATGATCTATTCGATTTTGAAACGCTTTTGAGTTGATCCATTTAAAAGTTTTCCGACATGACATTTTAAAGCCATTTTTGTAGCTGTGAGCCAAAGTTTCCGTAGAGATGTCCATTCTCGTCCAATCATGTGAGGATGAAGTCATTAAGACCAAAAACTACAGTTATTGCTCTTAATGAACTAGTGCTACAAGAGTGACTAGTTTTCACCAAGATTATATGCATCGGACACATGTATCGCATGCAGAATCAGACTGATACCCTGCATTCAGAATGCATGGGACTGCACAGGTTTGTGTAAAGCAGTTCCGTCATGTTTTAATACTCTCGTATTTTCATCATTTTTTTGCAGTTGTAGTCACATTTATAATTTTTTTTAATAAATATGTCATATCATTCTCTTTAACGTTATATGTTTCCTATATAGTGTTGAAATTTTTTCTTCTGCTAGTATAATATGAAGATTGACTTCACAGTTCTTCAACAAAATTTCATATAAATCAAAATGTTATTATTTCCGAACATCGAAAATAATAGAGTTTCAGCTTGCCGACAATTTTTACAAAAA
Organism: Araneus ventricosus; assembly: GCA_013235015.1. Taxonomy (NCBI): domain Eukaryota; kingdom Metazoa; phylum Arthropoda; class Arachnida; order Araneae; family Araneidae; genus Araneus; species Araneus ventricosus. Next base: position 48,964 of record BGPR01004661.1, on the reverse strand, counting down.
AGAAATTTTGTAAAATGAAATGAGATTTTATCAAGCAAGAGGAAAATATCTGCATAATTTTTCTTGCATATTCTGTTTAAAAGTTGAAGCTAGTAACTTTTGTGGTTACCAGGAATCAACATCATGATCATAAGCAATTGGCATTCACTGCTAGCTAAAGGAGTGCATACCTTTGCAGAAACCGTGTTGGAACAAATTCGAGCCCACCTGGCACAAGCTCAGCTCCTCCTACTTCCCATTATAATCTGTAAAGATGTCAGGAATACTATTGCGGTGGTGAATTAATTTCGCATTGTATAACAGATATTTGTTAAAAACATTTACTTCTGTTCATGTTACGGCAATGTGATTATTCGGATATTATTAATAATAACAGGAATTTTCTTCTTTCTAATCCTTCTGATCTGAATCAGATCAGATCCATGAGGTCTTTCGCCTCCATCACCTCCAACACGAAATCCGGTCGCTTAAGCAGGTCATCATACACCAAGGCAACACAGTCAAGTAGATGTTGCGGAGTGGCCTCAATCATGTTGCACTTTGGGCAGATATTGAACTTCTTATCACCACGAGAGAATCTGAGGGTTTTTAAGTGACCGGCAGTTAAGCGAGCCTATGCTGTTAATTAAATTAAAGTTTATTTAAATTTTTATGCTGTTATTAATAATGACGGGTTATTATTAATAATAACCGATTAATGACATTGACCGTAATATATACTCTCTCTGTTTCATGATAACAGTAGCAAGCGAATATTTAAATGGGAATTATTGGCGAATGCAACTGTAAGTTATGTTGTAGCGCAAAATGGCGGAGCCTTCAATCAAAATCAATCTGTCATTTGTTTTTACATATCTTTCAATTTTTAGGTTAAACTAATTATTACGATTTATAACTAATTTCTAATTTCATCCGCCGATCGAAATCAATTGTTTTATTTCGATTGAACATCAACCCATTGTAAAAGTAAGATGAAATAAAAAGAGAGTTTTCAAGCAAAGTTCGAGTTGTCCTGTTCATTAAGCTCTCGCATATAGGGAAAGCAAAGCTTCTCAGAAATTATTGAGAAATCTAGAAATCTCTGCACACACAAAATAAAAATTAGAAGTAATATTTTAAATTTATTGTTTAATTCTATCTAGTTTTTATGTAATAAATGTTGCGTTCTATATTTATTTTCTTTTGCTACTATTATTATGGGACAGAGGTAGTATATAGCAAAACCGATGAAAAAAGGTTTTTATAACCATATAAAATGTATAACGAAGCAGAATTAACACAAAAAAGCCATATCGGTCAATAATATGTTTATCTTCTTCTTTCTAATCCTTCTGATCTGAATCAGATCAGATCCATGAGGTCGTTCGCCGAGAGTCATCACCTCCAACACGAAATACGGTCACTTAAGCAGGTAATCATACACCAAGGCAACACAGTCAAGTAGATGTTAAGGAGTGACCTCAATCATGTTGCACTTTGTGCAGATATTGAACTGCTTATCACAACGAGAGAATTTGAGGGTTTCTAAGTGACCAGATGATAAGCGAGCCGAAGCTGTTTGGTCTTTGCTATCCCCCTTAAAATCTATAGTAGCACCGCCGCCTTCAATATAATATGTTTATAATATATGTTATAATATGTTTATGTAATTAAAATACCGAATACCTCAAAATATTTTTTACATGTTAACTAGTAGTTCTATGATCTGCTCCCCAAGTAAGAAATCTAATATTTTCTTTTCATTGCATTTTTTGAAAAGCTTACCAAATGTTATTCATTGTGAAGACAGCATTGTTTGTAGGGACGTCGGACATCATAATTTGACTCTCTAGGAGATACATTGGTGTCCAAAAGTTTAGCACAATTCTTAAGTGGAGTATTATTTAATTCTTATTTTGAGTTAATATGGATACAATGGTTTGCAATCAGTTGCGGAAATCTGTGGGACATGCAGTAGTTGGAGCACATATTTTACAGTGGAATTCTCGTCACGATGACACTTAGGGGGGCGACCAGAAAGTGATGACGACAAATTTCGACTCATCCCGTTTCACAGAAAGCTGATAACGAGATGAAACTTTCACCGATGGTTTCGTTTGATGATGCAGTTTCGTAAAAATAGCACGGACATTCTGGAAAATATAAAGGTTGAATACGAATCTTGATGGTAGCTGTTTTTCCTGCTTAGTTCCATCTAATCTTGTTTTTCTTTTGTCGTGAAAGGTTCTTCTGTGATTCTACAAAACGGTTCACATTATAATGTGAGGCTCTAATTATTTCTAAAGTTTATTTTGGTAATAAAAGAGTGAGTGGCAATGGAACATTAAGATTGTGACAAAAGATTTGTAAATAAACATAGTTCTCTTACCGCTATGTATCGCTGTGTGTTGTTATCCGCATTTCGCTAAATAAATGTTATCTATTTTTATAATCTTTGGCTATCTTTCAGTTCTAAATTTAAATTTAAACTCATTCACAAACTAAAACACTTATTTTATACCTTATATGGTGCAGTAGGTAGTATTTTGTGCAGCTAAAGCAATTTGCAAATTTTCTTGAAATTTCGCCCATAATCAATGAAATGAGGTCAGATTGGGGTATAGTAAAAGGAGCTTTTTCCAAGAGAACATCTTTTGCATAAATGTAATCTAATAAGTTTTAGTTACTCTTAAATTTACGATAACTTTGATTTGCTAAAGATTCTTGCATTGTAATGCTGCTTTTAAATCTTGATGTGATGGCAGCTTTCGACTCAGATCAGTCATTATAACAGTAACCTTGTGTTATTTTCAAATTTTTAGCTGATCCGGTAAGACGTGAGATAGCATTTGTCAAGTTGAGTTCATTTGTCCAGTTTGCTAGTGTTTAAATTCTTTCAACTTCTTTTATCCACTCAGACGCATTATCCATTATATTTCCTTGAAAAACTTGAATAGAATCGCCGTATCGTTAGTTGAACTCATTTGTATTCCATTTTGCGAATTTAATTGTCGTTCTAATAAATCGTTTTGGGATTACATTGAAGTAGTGAGAACTAAAGCAATATATGGATCAATTTTTAAGAAGATTTTGGAAGTTGGCTATTTTTTAATACTTCAACTTGCATTTTCAGCTGTTGGATTTTCTTCAATAAATCAGCACTGTTCGTAAATATTTAAAAACAATTCATATTACTTTGCTAATTCAGCAACATCTTTGACTTTGCTTATCTTTAGGCGGCGCAGAGAAAAATCAAATCCTTAAATAAGTAAATTTTAAAAAACCATCGAGAATATTTCACTATTAAATAGGCATCAAATTAAAGTAACTTTTCGAACTCAATTTGTTAGAACTAAGAAGATGGAACTCAAAATAACTTGGCTATAAATATTACAATTTGACAAAAAAAATATTTATAAAACTTTAAGAAGAACTTACTAAGCGGAAAGCTGTCGTCGCTATGGAGATCAGACGATTTATAAGGCCGGCGAGATTATCTTGACGAGATCGCATTTCTTGGCGAAAAGCGCGTCTGATAATTCCATTTCGGCTTTACAATTACAAGCGGATTTCTTTCTTGAAATTGCCGACTGCACCATATAAGGTATAAAAGAAATGATTTAGATAGTGAATGAATTTAAATATAAAATTAGAACTAAAAGATAGCCAAAGATTATAAAAATTGATACCATTTATTTAGCGAAATGCAGATAACGATACACAGCGATACCTAGCTATAAGGGAACTGTGTTTATTTACAACTCTGATGTCATAATATTAATGTTCCGTTGCCACTCACTCTTTCATTATCAAGTAAATTAATTAATATAATAATTATATAGAGTTAAAATAATTATTTTATTACCGAATTATAATAATAAGAAATAAAACATATATACCGTTTTCTATTGCTTCAAAAAGTATTTATGAAATTTGAAGGAAATCGAACAACGCATTTTGTCGGAATGGCGTAACAAACAAATTTACCGACAGATAAAGTGATGAATGCTTGAGTTAAAACGTAGACCTCGCTTCCCTCGGTCAATAAATCAAATATTTCCAGCAACCTTATTTCTTTGCCAAAGCAATTATAAGATGGTTTTAAATGTTATAACAATTACTTACCAACTTAAGACGTAGAAAAACTGAACAATCATCTTTAATAATTGTTCTTTAAGAAATCAAATTTCAAATATTTTTTAAAAGGAAGAATAAATTGTTGCAGAAAAAGAAATAATGTATAATTTAAATATTTAACAAATTTTACCGTAAAAGAGAGATTAAAAATTTAATAATGGTAATTTATAGAAATAATGGAATTTTTCCTATTTTGAGCATATTCGAAGCAAAAAAAAATCTTAAAATTTAATATGTTTCAATATTTTTTCCTATATTGAGATGAAAAAGCGTCTGTTTATTCAGGGAAACATAAATGATTCAAAAGGATATTCTAAATAAATTATTTGATACGTATTTCTAAGTTTAGAAAAACAGCAGCTATAGGAAAGGCGAGACTGATCCAGCACAGTTCTTTAGTCTTCAAAATACAATACTCCATTTTGCAGAGTATGTATACGGTTCCTCAGGGTATCGAAACCTGTTATTTTCAAATTACTTTCCGCCTGCTGGCACTAGTGATCCCGTAAGAAATTTCCCATTATCTTCTACATTATTATATGTGTTTGTGTCAATTCTATACTATACGTCTCTGAAGCTCAAGAGAGCAGAGAATTTCGCAACTCTACAACTTTCTAAAAGATCAATTTCTCTCTGATCAAATAAGATATCTTATCTCTCTTGATCTTTCCCAAAAAATCAGGGATAATTAAGTAACGAGAAAGTTCATATCTTACAACCATGGAAGAATATAGATGAATAAGTGAATGGCTGTCTGTTTGTCATGTAAAAAGGAATTCCTGACATCTAACAACATAGAATATTTTTTGTTGCTACTTAAATTACTTTAATGTACTTGTTTCTTTTATTGAATAAATATATGGATATCCTGAATGATATAGAATATAGTTTACGAAATATTTCGTCTCAAATACAGGTTGAAAATATGTGTTGTAAGTGTCAAAAGCAAAAATGTTGAGAAATCTAAAAAAAAAAAAAAAACCTATCCACACAAACTTCGGTGTGTTCACACTAGCGACTCATTAAAAAGCTCTTTTGGGACACCTCACCTACAGGTCTGTCAGCTCTTTTCATGTTTACCATATTACAAAGCTCTGCTTATTTGACACTTTAACTTGAGAGCCGGTGCTTGAATGTTTTTGGCATTTACATTGTTCCCCACATTTAATCTTCAAATGTTTGTTTTAAAAACATTGGATTAATATAATAATACTAAATTTTTTATGTAGGAAACGTTACTATTTGGAGAAAGATCTAACCAGTTTGATGCAAAGCCTCTGAAATATTGGAAACTTTTCTTCATTTTGCTACTTTTTTTTAATATGACGGCAACAAAATCAGATCCGTATAAAATTTGTGTAGCAATATGTTATGAATCATTCAGTAGCGAGTTTGCAGTAACTATGTAAAATAATGCCAAATTGCATTTTCTTGGCTAAATTATTCTAAGAGGTATTAAATGAGAGCAAAATTTGAAGTACAAAATTCCTTCCTGGGCCGACTAAATAACCCACAAGTTAATAATTTGAAAAACATTAATAAATGATTCATTGCACTGAAGTTGGGAAAACAGGTTACATTAAATTCAGTTTTGCAATAAAACAGAAAGCAACTCTAGGGAAAAGGTGTCAGCTAGAATTCTTAATAACAAATCTGACGACAAATGTTAATCTATTCTAACAAAATGGCTTTCTTTTCAAAGATGGAAATGATAAAGATCACATGCAATTTGAGCCCAAATCAGAGCAATTCCGTGATGTGAATCTGGCATCCCAATCTGTCAATTTCTACGCCCAGCGATGGTGCTTAGTGGATCGAGAATAGGTTTTCACATCTTAATTGCGATTATAGAATCCGACTGATGAACGGTTTAATAGGCATTCACTGAAGATCATGAATTACCGGAAAAAAGTTAATAAATGATACGAAATAAATTAATTACTAAATAAGGTTTTGAAATAATGAAGTAAATGCTGCAGCTCCAATGGAAGTGCCGCTATCTCATCTAGTAGGGAATCAATGAAAAACTCCATAAGGAATTGTGAAATATATTAGACTGAAAAAGTATAATAAAAGCAAAAAAAGATAAAAAATTACTTTTTAATTAGCATACTACAATTACTAATATAATAGCCGAGATCTCTCGTAATGCTCTGACGTCACCAACAATGAAACTCGAGCCATAGCACTGCGAGACGTTAAACAGCATTATTTCATTGTTAGAGAACCTAAAGTTCAGTAATTTTAAATTTAAAAGAGTAATTCTCTTTCTAATTTCAAATTTAATAGCTCTAAAATAGTGAAATAAAATTTTCTATCGATTGATGTAAGATTTATCTCGCTATGATCAATAGTTCGCGAGAAGTTTTTTAATTATATTAATCATATATTTCAAATCAATTTCAGTTTTTCAATAGTAGTAAATTACGTCAATGGTATATCATGCGCGTGATATAGTTTGGACGCCACGATGCATCTAATTTTGTATTGCAATCGTGATGATATAATTTGACAATATTTTTGGCAACGTTTGACAAGCAGAGAAGTGCTTTGTTTTGAAACTAGATTTTCTATGTATCTAGATTATATCTACTACATTTTCTAGATTTTTTTAGAGCAAGAGGTGTTTTGAATAAAGAAATATGTAAATAATATGTAAATAAAAAAATATATTTCCTGTCATAAAACTTATGTTTATTTTATTTGTTTTCAATCAATGTTTAACATTTCTCTCGCATATATATCTATTTAAACACTTCAAATTTGACGGAAAATCTCTCGAATGAAGAGGAAATTTTCACCCGTCATGCCACGATGAGTTATTTTTCTAGTGTAGAAAATATTTTTTCATCAAAATGTCGTGGCCAAAAACAAATCTTAAGAGCGTGAGACTTTGAAAGCAATATTATAAGGAAACAAAGCCTTAATAATTGTCATGATAAAGAAAGTTGTTAAACAACATTAATTAGTTTAATCTGGAGTCAACGGTGCCCACTTACTCAGTTCCTCTTAGGATCGCCAACACTTTGCCGCTAAGAACGGAGGTGACAGAACATTTGTTTTGATTACGCAGTGATGTTTTTAACGAGTAACACATGCGCATGCGCAGAAATTAATCTTTTTATCGGTGTTTTGCACATCACGCTATATTGCGCCTCGTTTCGATTGGACTGTTTAGTTCATCTCTTCGATGTGATTGGTCGTTCCATTCGAATTTCAATAAAACTTGATTTGGAATTCTTAGGTTTGAATATCGGTTCAGTACTGTGTATGTTATTCTGTGTGTTTCGTTCCTCAATGAATAAGCGAAGCTACGAGTATTCCACTATGCTGAAAGCGAAGCCGCTGATGTATTTTTTAAGTTATAAAAATTTTCCCGGTACACGCTTGAAATGCCACAGTCATTGCGTGCGGAAATTCTCGTTTTCGAAATTTTTAAAAAACCTAGATTCCTAACATTCAATGAAAAAGCGTAGCTACTAGTTTCTTGCTATGCTGAAAGCGAAGCCGCTGAGCAGGCATTGAGTGCTCAATATCTCCTTTTCAGATAACGCATACGCAAGAGAGCAATTAAAAACGCACTGTACATCAAAAACAATATTTAGCGACGACAGAAATTACGCTCAGAAAAATTAGCGAGAAACAAGTGGGCACCGTAAACTCCAGTTTTACCCATACAAAATCAAAGTTCTATTGTAAATGTCATTAAAGTTCCAACTTACTTACTGAGTATTATGATCGCTCCACGCCTTTGTGATCTTATTTTGACCTCCTGATTTTCAGCAAAAATTATACTTTCTACTTTTAACTTCTCTAATAAAAGGCATTATTTTAATTTTCATTATTTGCGTCAAAATTCTTCATCAAGCTTTTAAAATTAATTTTCGTTACCATTTTCTGTTTCGCGGTATGTTATAAATAAATTAAAGTATAAAATGCATGCATAAGTATGGTTGGGTAGGCGGGTGCAATTGTCTAAAATTACGCATACATACTACCACGGGTCTGAAGCATACAGATAAAACGATTCGATAATTGCTAACGAGGTTATTCAGCCTCAATGCTTTTTTTCCTAATTAGTTCCTTCCTGTAACTTAACTCATTAGCTCTCAAATTAATTTAAAGCATAGACTTCAATAATTTTCTATTAAATTATGCTTAAAACACCAAGATTAAGTTAACTGCAAAGTAAGATTAAATTCCTAGAAAAAAAGTTTTTGGGGTTTTCTTGTTCAAATTTTTTTAGAAAAAATGTAAAACAATTGATAAAAATAATTTTTATAGCTGTTTTCGCATAAATATTGAAGATTTTTGAAATATAGTAAAATATCGAAAAATGAGAATAACTTTCGAATTCCTTCATTACCTCTTCCTGCATTACCTCAAAAATGAATTAAAGGAAAAATCAAATAATTTTTAAATGACAAAATTTTGATTTAAAAATCTTATTAAGTGGCGGTAATGCCTGCTAAAAACTGTTTAGGAGTTTCGTAATACCTGTTAACTTCATAAGCAAAGCAAGAAAGCAACAATTAAATACAATTAGCCACGGAAGTGAAATGTAACTGTCCTATAATTAGGACGCTGGGCGCTAACGGGTTAAGCTGTATTGAATAACGGGAAGCTGGATAAACATTCAGACACAACCCAAATAATTATCGGATGAACGTGCAAACACATGAAAGGAAATAAAAAAATGTGACTACATAAATTTTCAGCATTCAAATACTTCTCCCTACAACCTTACTAGAGTTATCGTATCACGTGACCTAGTTATCGCTCTCTCTGACCTTGAATGAACTTGTCTGCTTATGCAAAACACGTTAGATCCATTTTCAGGATTTTTTTTACATCGTTTCCTGTTTAATTAATAATATATTATGCAAGCTTTTATGTACAATTAAGGGGAACAGAATATTGTCATATTGCTCCGAACGATACATTAATACAATTTCAAAAAATAGACAGAAAATACATACATAAATGAAAATCCTTTTCGGACAGAAGAACATATCATCATCACTAACACAATCAGGAAATGCCTGCAAAATTTCTTTGTACTGTCTATTTTTATAAGAAGTTGAAGAACGTTTTGGGTCAAATAAACCAGAACAGACCAGCAGTGTTAAATTTCTTCAAATCTGAAATTTATTGCCTCATTTCCTCCTTAATATAAGAACCTGCTCCAATGTTTTTAAGATTTCAACGACATTAAATTTTCTCTAATATTTTCATCTTGAAAATAAATTTTCTGTGATTGATTAACATTTATTTCTAACGTATTATTATGAGTCCTGGCTTACTTATTTTAGCCATAGCTGCTTTCTACTTTTTATAAAAAATTGATTTAATTTAACGTGTTTCCGTTAATCCGATGTAATGAAGCATTCTTTCCTAAGTTACAAATTATTGGATTGTGGGCTGTCCAGTCGGCCGAAAACAGATTTTTTATTGCAAAATTTACTTTTTTTTAATATTGGTTAAGTGGATTGTTCCATATCAATGCAATTTACCATTATTTTACATAGCTACTGCAAACGATGCTATTGAATCATTCTTAAAATATTGCAGAGCGTATTTTATATAAACATAATTCGATTGCTCTCATATTGAAAAGAAAAAAATATTCAGAAATTATATTCGTTTGTTCTCTAAATTCTGCATGCAGTTTTTTTATGTCTGTTGTGTGGGATGCATCCACCTTCTGTACTGTCCGATTTAGAAGGCTTGTTCCGTAAAGCGAACTTGGAGGTTAGGCATTAAGAGTAATGTTCTATTATCGCCCATTATCGTCAATGGGGCCTAACTCTCCTATTAGCAGCAGAACAGTATTGAAAGTTTCCCTTTTGACTTACGAAATGTCTGTTAACGCATACACTATATATTTGCCACGTTCTTATCTGTTAAACTTGTTTATGGAAGATCAAAGAAAATATTTTCAAACAAAATCTGTAGAAGAATTCGACATCGAAAATAAAAAATATATTTTGTAATTAAAAAATAATCCAGTCCTTCTACATTTTTATATAGTGTAATAAAATGACCAAATTGTAAAAGTTCCACAATAACATTGAAATATAAAATACAAAATATTATCATACAAAACAAAAGTGAATTATTCTTTCGATATAACAATTTATCCATGGAAAAATATATTATAAAAATATACATAGTCGAAAAATTTTAAAAATTATAATGCTTTATATTGCATAACTCAAGAATGTCTAGATATAAAAAAATTATCTATTTCGCTTTTATATAAACATAAAGTATAATTAAAAGTAAGTTTCTTTTAATTTTCAAAAAAAATAATTATTTTATTAACTAATCTTTAGCTGTATAACTAAACGTTAATATTTCAAAATATTTTATTAAAATATTTAATCTTTAATTTCATCATTACCTATGTACTTATGCACAATCATTTAGAGTGAAATAGAAATAGTTAAAAAGAAGTGTAATGATAATAATTTCTGCACAGAATTTAAAAAATCGACTGTGAATTATGCACATAAGAATAAATCTCAGAGTACCAATGAAAATGATATTTTGGGTAATCATAAAGATTAGTCCAGCCAGTCAGTAAAACATCATGTAAAACTTAAAGACCAGACCTCCACAAATTGCATTTTGGTACTTTGAACCCAATCACGAGCAGCATATGCACAGAATAATAAGGTATGCACCGTCATCGGGGATGGGGCAGTTAATCAATCCATATTACCAGACGAACAGAAACCCTGCCTCCATTTAAAGCAAATTTGCAACCTGCTGCTCTAGTTCGCCCCTAGAGCTCTTATAAGTTTAATGCGACATACAAATTCCTGAATATTCTCAATCCATCAAAATTTCAAATTTCATTATTCTTGAAGCAAGTGCAGAATTATATAAGTAGCAATATAATCTTATAATGTTAACACTTAGAAAACTATTAAATCACAATTTTAAGAATTGGAAAACATTATTTTATACTTTTCTGACAAAGAATTAAATACCTATAGTCTTACACAAAGAACAATATTTATCTGGATTCGGGAAATTGAACGGTTATATAATTTATATTGTAAAGTAAATTTTAAAAAGAACTGCTTGAATAGAAGAAAACTCGACAGAAGTACGAAATTTAAACTCTGATACCTATTTTAAAAAACAAAAATAGTGTTTTTTCCATCCGAATCATTCGATGGTAAAATTTAATTTTATAAAGAAAAATTAATTCAAATGAAATTAAGCAACTAATGGCGGAATCAATTTCAATGAAATTCAGAAAATGATTTCTAAATTTCATTGAAGTTGACGATGTTATCAATTTTACAGATTCGTTTTACATTGAATCTGTACTATTGGTGAACCGATTTCATTGGAAAGAGTACTTCTTATTGAATAAAGGGATTTTTATGCAGTATATTTTTAGAATAAAGCAAATGAAATTAGATATATTTCCTTCTATAAGCTTATTCAGTAATGCGGCTCAACAGATTCTGCTTAAAAATGATAAGTTAAAATTAGATATACTGAAGTTTCTATTGTCAGTTTAACATCCATAACAAAGTTATCCTTGAAATTTAAAGTTTCCTCCTTTTTAAACCACTTGCAAATGTTTTGAAAGGAAATTCAACTCACAAAGCTATCTTTCCTATATTTTAGAGAACATTTCTGATGACGAATAGAGTAGTTGCTGTTGAAAATGCACCAACCTAGATTTTGTCATGCTTCACATTCGAGACGCTCAATAACTCAATGGAAGACACAATGGCAAAAGCGATGAAACTGTCATGTCTTCCTCTTTGAAAACGATGAAGATTATATTCTTTTCAATACTATTATTTGCCCAATTAAAATTTATTGCGTGTGAAAAAAATGTAAGGAATACTTTTTCATTGACCACTACCGTATGTTACGAAAAGTTAAGTTTCTAACATTCTAATCGTTTACTGTATTGTTATTAAATTTAACACTTTATTATTTATTATTAATTTTTGAGTTCTTGATGAACATTAGTTACTTAATAATATTATAATATTTTTTAAAGAAGTATAAAAGACATTTGAAATTTTATATAGTTTTATAAACATGTTAAGTAAAATCAAATACATGTTTAAAGGAATAATGACATTGATATCTTAAAATAATACATTTATAAGCAAAATATTCAGATATAATATGATATTCGAAATTTTTAAAATGATTATTTTAGTGGATGATTGTCCTCTGTTCTATTGCATAAATATAAGTTCCATGTAAATAAAACTCCTTTCTTATTTTGTCTCTTTTTGAATATAGCCAACTATGCACATTTTAAATATTTATGAAAAATTCCAGAAAATCTGTTAGTGCGATGCATTTTAATACAATAACTACAAAAACCAATTCTTATAATTACACAGTTTCAGATATTTTGAAACCTAAATTGTCAAAATTTGTTTCATCACAAAATTCAGTATATATCTTCCCACAATATTTCATTTGGCTACTATTCCTCTTTAAAAACTTTTAAAAGTTCCATATGTCTATAACTTTAAAAGTTGTCGAAAACATCAGCATCATGCCTATGAAGAGGACTCACTGAAAGTTTCAAGCATACCTATATCATCACGCCGCCACTCGAAATTCACAAACTTTCCTGCGAAACGAAACCTCTAATCCATTCCAGCACTTTTCTCTGAAGTAGAGGGCGTTTTAGTTTCTCCCAACTCCCTCCAAAACCCTCTCTCGATCTGGTGAGCCGAAATTCCAAGTCGATTCTGTTCCCGCTGCGGTCGTGTGCCTCACTTGTGTCTGGACGGCTATCCCAAACGGTCGATGGGGAAGACCTCTCTTGCCACTTGCTGCAAATGTGAGAAACCATGTGTTTCAGCGCCTATTATCGTGGCTTTACGGCAGTGAAGCAGCGTGTTGCAGGATAAACAACTGCTGTTGCATATACCTTTTCTTGGATATTCACGTGTATGGTTTCCTATAGGAAATACTGTGTGGAAATTTAATAGTTAAAATCATGGATTTATGTGAACTTCTAAGTTCCAGTAAAGTTATTTCGTTTAAAAAAGGGAATACTGTTTAATTGTCGGAAGTTCTTGAAAAAACTTGTTATTCGTCCTATTATTTGAAGTTCATGAAAATTCTTAACATTAAGAATTATAGTCGAGTGAAATATTTCGCATTCAAAAACTTTTATTTCTGTTGATACGTTGGATAAAGTGATGTATTTATTTCATGGAAAAATATAAACTCTGGTGTGGATTACAACAGCGATATATAAACCATTTGCAGATGTATGTTGAATTTTGAAGGATTTGTTTATCACACAGTATCTCCTCGAAAGAGAAAATGACTTTCTCTCGAAGAGAGAACCGTATTTAACTCTCTGCTTAAGTGCTAAAAGAGCTGCTCAGGTTTATTTCCATAATTTATCTTCCTACTTGAACTTAATCCCAGAAGATAAGTTGAGCATTCAATTTCACTTCCTAAAACTGTGTTTTGTTTCAAAAAGTATATAATCTTTAGTTTTCTGAAGGACTTGAAGAAATAACTTCAATAATTCATCCTCTTACTTTACTTTGGCGAAAAGTCTTAATATCATGAATAATATTCAAGTGACATCGTGGAATTATTAAAATTTATGGTACTTTAATTTATCTCCTCTTTTGAGAAAGCCATATTTTTTCAGATAGTTGAGTTTCCATGCAATTCAGTGGATGCATTATTATGCTAATGGAACTCTTAAGAGAAATGTATCGATCCCCATATCCATTACGAGATATGAGGCTGTTACGAAGTACGAAAAAAGTTTGAATGAATGAAATAGCTTGAAGCCACGTGCTTCAAAACTGTTTCTGGCTTTTTATAGGTAATTCATTACGATTAAAAAGGCGAGTCAGGTTCTTTAGACTTTTGTTTGTGTATTGGACCTGTTGAGGGAGCAAAACAAAAAAAAAGTTGATCCTAAAAAAAACAGTTTGCTCATGTGATGGTATGTTTGATTTTCTATTGGAAATTAACCGAAAGATGTTTTAGATGACATGTGAGTGTGAAAAAGGTGCATGAAAGGGAAAAGTAAAAATAGTTAAAATCGATAATTTCAATAATTGCCCCATTAAGAAAGTCTTGCACACTGCAATAAAAAAAAACTTTTGCATAAATCTTAACTTATTAAAGATAGAAAAAATGTATGCATGGATATCCATATGCCTTCCTACTAAGATGCTGCCAAAATTTATGGGATTTTTGTTTTCATACTATTCTTATTCATTCTTTAAAAATTAGATTAAAAAATAAGTGACACTAAAGTACTAATGAAAATATTGATTCTCATTAAGTTTCTGCATTTCGAGACTTAGATATATTTAGAGCAGTAAAACATCAAAAAAATCTTCATAAATGAACCTTTTGGAAGTCTATATCTATTATTTGCATATGTAAAGATACTCAATAACTTGCTAGGCAAAAAGAGATATACTATAAATTCAGTTGAAAATATAACGCAACATCAATTTTTCCAAGTGCTTTCGAAGTTAAGTACTTATATGTGTGGTGTACTGTAACATCTAGAAGATTAAAAAATATTCTCTTTCAAATATCGTAAGAGAGGCAGCGTAACATGAGAAAAATCCCTGATGGTATACCAAGAATAAATACCAAGATGATATATCAAGCAGAGGGAGCCGAAATCCTCAAAGACGCTTAAAGAAAGTTCGAAAAACCTACGAATGTTCTTTCGAAAAGTGAAACACTAGCTTACCAACAAAAAGTGAAATATCAGGTACAAATAAATAAAAGTTTCCACGCAAAAGAAGAAAAAACATCAGAGTTTTCTTTTGAACAGTTCCATTGCCAGAATCCCATCACAAGCTTTATGCACGCCTTCTGCTTGGCTTTCTTCGAACGTGAGACTTGAACAAATAATGTTTTCTATCTCTTGTGATTCAGATCTCCTTTGAGTCAACTCTACTATGTCAAACAAGTGACTTGAATTCAAAGCATTGGTTTCGTTTTTTTTAAGTATTACCGATCTCACTCAATCTACACTTAAACTGTCTCTGCTAGCAATTCAATGACTTTATTTAGAAAAATGAAAGCCATGGAGACTATTTTGGTGCTAGTTTTTCTGTGGATAGCACAAGGTAAGATGCCTTTTTTAAACATTTAGCATTTATATAAATTTTTCTCTTAGAACAAAACAGTACAACATTCAAACCGATTTTCTTTCGACGTCAGTAATTTATTAAAATAAAAGGAATTTTTTTTTCTTCTTTGATAAATAAGTTAACCATTTAGAATTTTAAAAACAAATGTACTTAAATTAAATATTCATGATAAAGTGGAATGAGTAGTCAAATTTTTAATTAGATATTGTTTTAATTTAAAAGGCATTATTGTAGCTGCCAAAAAATAAGTTTTAAAGTTTTCCAGTCGAGTGTAAACACTTGCATGTGCTTCCTGTGGGAATTGGAATAGGACATTTTCTACTTCGCCTATCAAATAGATTTTCAGCTAACAAAAGAGCAAGCACGCTTATTTTTCAAATGATTGAAACGCAACAGATGTCTGAGCATAAAACATTTTGCTCGTTTTTTCCCTGATGATATAAATAAAATATGAATGTAATAATGGAAAGATAAATGAACTCACATTTTGAATTCGGAATTAAAATAAATCTAGTTGATCAAGATTTATTTAAACATCAAAAAGTGTTAGGATTTATGGGAATAAATCATAGGGCAAAATTTAATGTTTAGTATTTTAGTTGTTTATTTAATTCTATTAACGTGGACTCTCACCATAACTTGAAAAATATACATTCAGTTTCCTATTTTACATACGCCATATTTTAATGATGTTGACAAAATATTTAAGAATAAAGGCTTTTTAAAATTCCTTTAAAAACTGGTTGCGTCTATTTAATAAAATAGATGCTGTATCGTATTGCAGAATGAACGGATAAATATAAATAAATAAATTTCCGTATATTTATGTAAGCTATCTTAAAAATTTATTAGAATAATTAGCAAATACTAAAAAAAATTCGCTTAGAAAATGAAAATTTTAAGAATTTGAAAATTGCTTATATAAGGTTAGCTATATGGTTCAATTAAATAAAGAAATCTTTGTTCCGTTATATGTGTTTAAAATTTTAAACTAGTTTCGCCATATAAATTTGACTTTTTTCCTACTTACTCGTTTAATGTTACTAGCCAAAATAACAAAAAACCTGATCATCTCAACAGTTCTAATCTTTTATTTGAATTTCGAAATTGTTCAAAACATTGCCGGTATAAATAGTCACTCACACTACCATGCTGAAAATATAAAAGCGACGAATTGGCTTATACGAAAAGCTATGGAATATTTCTGCCTTTTGGCTTCCTCCTGATATTCTATGATTGATAAATCCTTTACTATTGATCCTTCTATGAGGAAATATTTAATATTAGAGTTAAAAGAAGTAACATTATATTCGTGGGATGTTCAGTTGAATTGCATTATAGCATCACATCCCTGCCAAAATATAATAAGTTACTACTACGCCACGGCACATCCCCGTTCCTAGAACGGAGATCATTCCTGATCAGTTTGGAATGGATGTGAGTGGGAATGTGGGGGCACTTTAAAAAGAAAAAAAAAACTCTTTGAAAAAAAGGAGAAGAAATACTTAAAAACTATTGGAAAAAAGATTTAAATGGGTGGAATTGTTTTATATGGCGTTCTAATTCATAAATATCTCCAAAAGTGTAGATACAGGATTTTGAAAACAATTGCACGAACTACAACTTACTGTACCTTCCTGTTGAAAAACGACCCAAAGAAAAAGTTTGAACTGAAAATAGAAGGAAACAAGTTTTAGTTACTCATTTAATAATTACCCCATGTGACACGTCTATCTCCTAGGTGATGCCAGACACTGTGAAGCATTTTCTCAGACACTGACGTGCTTTCGATAACCACATGCATCTATCTAAATCTTTTGAACTTACTTCTTCTGTCATCATTTCAATAGGATATATCGTATACTTTGTCTAAGCATCTTCTTTGCGTGCGATAGAGAACAAACTGAAGATAAGTGTAGAGAATGCTTCACATGGTAGTTGAATGGACTACCGCACGTATGTTGCCTGTGTGACGAATGGAAGTCGCAGGATTATAGTGTGATTATTCAGTACGAAATCAAAACTTTAAGCGTTCTTCTTTATTGTTTTTTCCTTCCTATCATCTGTTGCAAGGACATTTTCGCCATTTGTAATGGGGTAATTGTTTTAAATAATAATTTTTAAATAAACATGCATCCTTAAATTATTGTACATAGTAAACTAAATAAATTCATTTTGTGAAATTTCAGGTACCCTCTAAGCGTTTTGAACGTATTTTTGCTTTTCTCATACTGAGTTCAAAAGCAGATAATTCATGATTATACGTATAATTTTTTGAACTACCATGGATAAAATATTCTTAAAATTTCAGAGTTTTGACTACACGCAAAAAAGATCGAATTATTCACTTTAAAAGCAAATTTTTAAGACTTTAAAGCTAGAATATGAAAATCAGCTCCGCTCAGAGGGTTAATAAAAAATATACAGTGGCTATTTAATATCAACAATCAGTTTCTTAACTTTAAGAGATGATACTGTTTTACAATGCTAATATCAGTTTGTTAGTTGATAAATTAAAAGTAGTATAATTTCCTTTGTGGATGATGGTCTACTTAACAAAATAAGCTGAAAAATATTCTCTTAAAAAATGTAAAAGTATTAAAAGGCCTGGGAGGGACATAAATTTTATGATTTAATTATTGAAATTTATGGAGGTGAAAAACTGTGCAAGTAGAAAGCATGGCTTAGTTTTTATATGAATCATAAATTTGATTGATATAATTCATATGAAGCATTTACACTGGTGTGCAAAAATTAAGCACCGTTTCGTAAAATGCGAGAAATTCGCAATTTATACGAAAACTATGGTTCGAAATCAGTTATGGAGACATGCGTAACATACAATTGAGTTTCTTACACGTTTACAATGGAGATAGAGTCACGAGGGGATCAACTAGAGATAGGGGACCAACCATAAATTGATGAAGACGAACAGTTATTTCGGCTCATCCAGTTTCACAGCAAGCTGATAATGATTTAAAACTTACATTAATGGTTTTGCTTGCTATGCACATTACCAACATGCATTTTCCTAACAATAGAACGGATATTTGGGAGGATATAAAGTGTTCTTTAAAAATTCTTAAATTTTCATGCATGTTTTTTTCCTATAGCATGCAGAGTTTTAATTCAAATAGTATGAAACATAAAGAACAGTTTACAATGTGTTGCAGAAGTACTGCATTAAAATTGGAAGAAAATACGTTGAAAATAGCAAAAATAAGAGAATTTGTACTAGTTAATTTTTTATTGCGAATGTGCGAAAGGTAGTGTTATTTTTATTTTATAACTTTAAAAGCAACTTATATAAAAATCTCAGTTGAATCCCGTTAAATTTCAGAAAGATGTCGACATTTCATTCAGGTGAATTTAAATTTCTCTTTGAGAGAAGGTAAGTGGAGGGGGTTCTTGCACAAACTAATATTTTATAAACTTGAATCTATCGGCGAAATGCAATTTAATTAATGAATTTGATTCCTAAGTGTACGTGGTTATTCAGGATACATACCTTTCCTGAAATTCAATACCATTGTTCGAAAATTCAAGTTTCGAAAGTATCTATTTGAGGGAAACCTCTCTTTATTTAGATACTTTCAAAGAGAAATTTAAATTCATCTCACTTAAATGCCGACATCTTTCTGAAATTTAACTGGATTCAAATTGATCTTTTATATAAGTTGCTCTATGTATCTGGTTTTCAGTTACAAAAGAAAAATTAAGCTACATCTGAAATATCCGCAGTAAAAAATATTTAGTACAGACACTGATATTCCCGCTAATATTCAACGTATTTACTTTAAATTTTAATAAAATACGTCTGTAACGTATTGTTGACAGTTCTGTAAGTTTCGTACAATTTGAATTAGAATTTTGCATTTTATAAGGAAAATATATGCCGGAAGATTCGAGATTTTTTAAAGAAACCTTTATATCCTTTCGAATATCCATGCTATTGTTACAGAAATCCATGAAAGCAAGCTGCATAGCAAACAAAACCATCAATGAAAGTTTTAAATCATTATAAACTTTCTGTGAAACGGAGTGAACCAAAATCTCTTTTCGTCTTCATCAATTTCTGGTTGGTCCCCGAAATGCTCTACTGACTGGATCTACAGTGTAAAATGTGTACGATACGTGATTGTATATTATACAAGTCTCTACAGCTGTTTTCGAAACATAGCTTTCGTATAAATTGCAAATTACTCCCATTTTGCGAAATGGCGCTTAATTTGTGAGCACCAGTGCAGTTGCTAATCTGGGAAGACATTTTTGCAACATTATTGTTTTGATACATACCGAAATATGAGTGATTTCGCAATTTATATTTTTAGCGATAAAAGAGGCTAATTAATAAAAAGAGATTATTTAGATAATAGGTAATTGTTTCTAAATTAACTTTTACTTGATTTAGACGGATTGTAAGACGTTATAGAAAAATATATATTTCAATCAGGAAGTTAATGCGAGATGACAAGACATTCAAAATGTTTTACTTCAAAAAAATCCTTTCGGTATAAATATATAATAAAAATTATTTTCATTTATCTGTAGAAAATAAATAAGTATTACTTTTAAAATTTATCTTCCTATTAACTCATTAAAAATGTTGATGCGTTTTACTTCCTAATCACCATGATATTTATAATTCAAATTACGAAAAATGAAGAAGAATTAGCACCTAAGGCATTGAACAAAACATTAATACGCTACTAAATTTAAAAAAAGAGTCTAGGAACCTTCAAGCATTTTTTATGAAACTGTTGAAATGAAATTATGAACAAATCATATTGCGAATTAAAACACAAAAAATTATATTCTTTTAAACTGAAAGTAGTTTACAGAATGCTTTAGTGTACTCATGCATAAGATTATAAAAGGAATAACTTATTTGGTCGCTTGTGAATAAGACTTAATAGAGAAAAATAAGCGACATATATACAAGCATTTAAAATGCTAACTCTGTAGGATTAATAATATTATTTTTTACTCTATTTAAATAATGTTAATTTCAATTAACTTTAATTCGCATAAATGATCCATGACATTTAAATTTCTGAATAGAAAAATTTCTTTTCTTATATATTTTTTCGTTTTAAATGAGCTCATTTATATGTATGAAAATAATTTAAAAGAATAGCAGAAAGAAAAGGAATAAAAATTGTGTCTGTAAAGTCCTTTTATAAAGAGCTAAATCTTTTTCTCTTGTTAAACTAGCTCTACGAGTTATGTAATTGTTTTCTTGCTTCGTAAATTACATAATAATTTTTAATTTATATAGTTAACTTATAGAAATCTGTGTCTTTACATCTTTAATGAATGAGTGGTTGAGTAACACCAAAAGTTGAACCCATTTTAAACTATTATTGACTGCAAATTATTATCATTCAAAAAAGACCTTCATAAGCAGGAATTCAAAATTGTTGATGGAGTATTTATTATTTAAACCATTTTTTGAAAAAAGACTTAATTCATTCAACTGCAAAAAGGATTTTTAAAAGCCCAATTTAAAGATTTTTTTTCAATATTATTTCAAAAGAATATTTAAAATCTTTCTTAAAAAAACGAATGAAAGTTCAACAGAAGAAATTTAAATTAGTATAAATACGACTGCCCATCTCTTATTAATTAATTATATAACTATATAAGTGAAGAATTAAAAGTATTAATGGAAAAAGAGAAAGTTAATAATCTAGGTAAAGAAGGTTATAATGTATATTTTGTTTCAAAAATATAGAAGTAAGTGATGTAGTAACTTATAATTCAAATAAACTCGCGTAATATGAATTTCCCAAACTTTTTAACTCTCATTAATAAATGTAAAAAAGATTTCAAGTCATCATTTTTAACTAAATTTTTGCTTATATAAATTTCAGTAAGTAATGGAATAGCTATTTTTCTACCTCTATGTTACGTTAAAAATTAAATTATCTGAGAAATTTCTCAACTCTTTTTAATGAACTATTTTAATTAGATGGTACTTTTTGCATTCAGATTGTTCTTTTTTTCCAACTTTAACTTATCTAAAACTTGAAACGGTTTGAAAGACACTGGATATTTTTAAAAGATCTCAAAATTAATTCTTAATTTTAGAAGAAATATATTTTCAAGTGTGAAATCCACCATGGTTTTTTTTCTGAAAGATTTAAAATTTCTATATGGAAAGAAACATATCAGATGTGTCTTGAATAGTTCAGGATTATAAATGCATTGAGAAAAATAATTCTAAAATAAATATATACCAGATCTCTCATCATCTTATAAATAAATTGATTAATAATATTATAAATATTTCTCAATGATTTTTTTATTATATATAAATACATATTTTTATATATATTTATTATTTTTATATATATTTTATTTTATATATATTTTTAAATTTGAATTAAAATTAATAATATTTGTAACTTATTTTTGCAATGTTTTATCCAAATTTCTTAGAAATGAAGAAGTGCTATGCCACCGAATAATCCTAATCTAATCGATTGTATTTGACATGTTGTACTTGTGCGAATTTCAAAAGCAAAAAACAATATTAATCCTTTTAATATAATAATTTCCGTTAATACTGAACATATAAAAAATTTATATTTCTTATATACGTGTACATATTTCTGGATTGAACCAATTTTTTTATACTATGGAATTACTGAAATTTGAATAAAAAATGCGTCATAGCTGGAAATTCGCAAAATAAATACTATGGAAGCTAAAATGCATTATTCACAGGAATTTTTTAGTCCTCGAAGATCGATTCCATTCTTAACAATTCATCTGAAAAGTGAAACATAAAAAATCCATAACCTTGAATAATGGATCGTTTGTTTAAGAATATTAGAAATCCTACGGAGAAAGAACTTAAAACTGAAGAAATAGTTTTGAAATTTTCAAAACATCAGAGCTAAGTTACTTTATTAGTCATCGATATCTGTTATTTTTCTTGTTGTTATTGATTAATTAGTCCGGTTATCAAGAAAATGTTTAAAATTGAATCAATAGTGTCCGTATGTTATATGTTATGCAGTCATGAAATTGTAGTTTAATAGATAGTGAAAACGGAGAAACTTTGATGAATTAAAAAGTAAAATAGTTAATAAATAATAGAAATAAGTATTTCTATCATTAAATTTTGATTTTTGTGTACTGAAATGCATAAGAAAAGAAGAAGAATTTAGGTAGTTAAAATTAGAAAAGCTAGTGTTTCTTATGATAAAGAGTTTTGAATATTTTTAAATCAAGCTTGTCACTAAAAAACTATGAAATGCAGAGGCTTTCTAAAAAAGATCTGAAATTATGTTGAAAAAGAAAAATGGGTAAAAATAAAATAGTCGAATTTTTGATCGAAACTGAATTTTTCACCGAATGTCTATACTAATTTTACAAAATACAGCAATACTTAACTTAAGAGTGTAAGCGAATTTCAAAGAAGACATGTTGAATTGGAAATTAAGGTAGGGATACAAATTTTGACTAAAAATCCGCATATTTGAATAGCATTTTGCCGGCTTGAAACCAGTTTGCAGGCATTCAGTGAGCGACTCCAAATAGTTTTAAGCTAAGCAATTGAACAGGTCTTATGAACTGGATTTTTGGCTAGAAAAGCCATGTCAGGCGAACAAAATATAGATGATTTCGAGCATGGACAGCGGATTCAAAGATGAAAGAATAAAGAATGGCGAGCATATGTTGTTATTGCACTTGGTATGAATATCTTAATATTTATTTCCCTAGCGTTTCTTACTTATGGGCAGTTTACAAAGCGCGAGCTTGGAATTTTTATTCGAAGTATTACGGATTAAGGACCAAATTATTTTTAAACCTGTCTGTATTTAGAACGAGTTAACTCGGGTTATGTCCTCAAGCGGTTATGGAGATCTATGGAAGTAGACATGATTTACATGATTTCACAACTCGGCAGCCGATTTGAAGGCGAAAAATAACATATGTTGGCAGAACATTTGACATCACTCTTATAAGATTTTTTTTTAGCTTTACAAACACTTTTACCCTTAAAGGCACTGGAATTTACACATTACAATAAGATTTATTTTTATTGGTTTTGCTCCTGTACATCCAAGTACCATAGTTTTCTTCATTGAATACTAAACTGTAGGCTTCCTCAGGTTCAGTTTTGACATATTTTGCTTCCTTAAAGGTGAAAACTACTTATGAATGCTATCATTTTATCCCTCCTTGTTTCACTCAAGGTTTGCTTATTGTTCCCTTCGAAGTCTACCGATCTATTTCTAATTATGTATAAATTAGTATACTTTACGAACGAATCATTCATATATATGTTCACGATCTCCAAGAGGACGAATATTTTCGTTGTAAACATCGGCAAAATTTTTGGGAAAAGGTGAAACGTGACCTAAAATGTTTTCACGAGAGGTCTTCTAAAATTTATTTTTCAAATGATTTTTTTTCATTTGTGAATCACTGAAAATTACTTGATTAGTTGACATTTCACAGCTTTCGTATTATAAACGGTATTCATAAAATAATTAGATTCGTTAGTACCTGAATCGTCATCTAATGTATTCACAGTGTCTTGGCGGTCATCTACCTCATTTTCAGAGTTTGAAAGATAATTTTCTTCGATGTGCTGCTTATCAATGATATATATCGCATCAGTGTAGTCACAGGCCTTCTCCTCACCAGAAATAACTAAAATGTAGTGATAAGAAGGAATGATTTCTTTCTTTTTGAAGCGAAACATAACGGCACGGGTGGCGCACTGAGTGCGCCAAACCAGATCTGGGCTAAACTGTTGGCATGTCGCGAGTGTAAATTGCAGAGTAACGCAGATACCAGGCAGTTTAAAATACAAAAGAGCTTTAATCCAGTTTACTTAAAAAATAAAGACATGCTGCTGTCTTGCAGCTTACACACTCACTGACAGCCATCCATTCGACTGACTGCTTATCGGCTCTAAAAACACAAATGAACAATATATATAGATTGTAACAACCAATCAACTTAGACTAGTGCCTTAACTTCGGCTACGTCACGAAATAAACCAATGAGATGCGTTTCAGTCAGTGCCTGAACAAGTTCATTTGAATTCCAACATAAACAACTAATGTGTAACTCAGCAACGTTTACTCCTGGATTCCATGTGTTTAGAGGGGTTGAGTGGTAGGTTAGAGGGGAGAGCCCGGACAATCGGCTAATTAATAACGGCTGCATTGGCACTTTTTCCTTGTCTGGCCCACTCTGCACCCCAACCGTGCCTTTGAGGGCTAACACTACACCGCCCAAAGCAGTGAATGTTGCAGGCGTAAGGTACAAGTCGTCCTGGCAGTTAAATGAGACTTACACATGCGGAAATCTTTTTAACAACAAAAAGGACTCCCAGAAAATTATTACAAGACGTTACCGACTGAAAGTATTTTAGTAGAGGCCAATGAAACATCACCATTCTAGATGCCGTCATATTTTAAACATGAGACTGGCGCAATCACTTAAAGGATGCCCGAATAGCATAAATGATGAGTCGCCTGAGTTCTTATTGAAAACCGATAGAAATTGCCCCTTTTCCCATGTTATTATTGGCCCAGTTTAAATTTATAAGGCTATATTCATAAAAAAATGAGAGTATTGGGCACTAAATGCATATTTAAGAAGATATGCCACTTTTGAGAGTTCACTTTAGCGTCATTGACAACTATCTCACTTCCATCGCCTTTCGACAACTAAAGACTGAGCGAGTAGTCCTCTTCATAAATAAGATTATAACGGCAACTATACGGCGCGAATTTGATAGTCCACAACGTTCAAAACTAACTTTAAACAATAAATAACCAAAATTAATATTAATTTTAGAGCTAGTCGTAAACTGATGATCATTTTTCTTTCAAATGCTACGATATAAAAATGAACAATTTAGAAGAAATGATTGTATTTAAGAGGAATTAAGATGCAAAAGTATTTCTTAAATCCCAAGATCAATGACTCGAACGTTCTTCAACTCAATTTAAATTACACACACTGAAGGGAAAAGCAAAAATAAATTCAGATTAAGATAGCTATTAGAAGGGTTTTCATAAATCGTCACGAAGAAAACTGTTACTCTTTAAATGAATTATTTGTCTATGGAAAGTTCTTTCAATTTCAACTTTGCAATGATGGTACACTTTTAGACATACATCTGAGGCATTAGAAGTATGAATCTAATGATGTCATATTTTCTATACATCATACAATAAGTTTTAAAACATTCATTGCAATTTTGAAACTGCAAACCCTCAAATTAACCGCCTTTTCCCAGTCTCTTTCATGAATGAATTCACAATGACACAATTATCTCATTTACCTTCAGCTGTATATCTTCAGCAACAGTCAGAGAAAGAATCAGAATTTATGAATGCAACAAAATCTGCATTTTGTGAGTGCACAGAATGTATTTGATAGAAATTAATTCAAGACAATTAAAGCATTGAATCATAATTAGCTCATTTTGGACCACTTTAACTGAGCTTCCGAATCTGAAGATCACAGGATCACCTGCTGAGCATGTGAATCTGTCTTTGGAAGTAATTTGTTCTGTTATTGCTTATTCAGGGAAATAAAGAAAAAAAGTTGTCGGCTCATTGGTCTTCATCTCCATTTGGTCACGATTCAGAATTGTAATGAATGTCCAACAGTAATTCTCGCGTAGCTCCGAAACGACCGTAAGTCATAAAGCAAACGTAATCTCAGTTAGATCATAACAACGGCTCTTTTTGATGAAATTATAAATTTTGTTCATTCCCTGTTTCCAAACATATTTAAAAATCAGTAACTCTAATTCATATTTTTGCATGTCTTTTCAATGGGTGATGCTTATATCATTCTTTTGAAATGGAAATGGACATTTTCCATAGAAAGTAAATTATTACAGCGTAAAATACTTTAAACAGTTTATTTCAAATTAATTCTATTCTCGTTTAGAATCATCTTTCAATTCTTTGCTATAATTCCCTTCATTTAGTACGCATTAGAAAAACTGAAAGCACTCATAAAGGAAGAAAATAATTTTCTTAGTATAAAAGTATCAGTGGTTAATTTTGATGCATTCTACTTCATGTTCTGATCATTTATTACTTTCTCCTTTTAAATAATTTTGCTCAAATACATTTTTCTCGGAATTTCTTAATTTATTCAACTGTGAAGAAATAAAAATTATTTTAGAGAACTTATTTGCAACTTATTTCCTTCATAGAAATATTTCATGATGTGGTTGAAATAATCTCTTTCCATATTTTTTTTAATGTACGAAGTTATAAAGAATATATTTAGAATAATTTGGAAAAATATAAAAAGTTTTATTCGTAGAGGTGAAGATAAAGTTGATTCAAGAATATTAAGAAATAAATGGAAGAATGTTATTCTTAACGTTCTGTAATGAAGAGGATAATTTTCATTCTATCGAACTGTAAATGAAGCCTAAAATATGTTAAAAGCATTTCTAACAGTTTCAAATTTTCATGTGTATTATATAATTGAATATGGCAAATAATAAGCAAAATATCATAAAATTGACCATTATC